>WSYH01004924.1:0-48657 GCA_036426205.1 Ascaphus truei
TCTCTCTCTGTGTGTCTCTCTCTCTGTCTCTCACCCACACTCTCTCTCACACTCTGGATCTCTTATTTACCCTATATATCTTAACTGCCCTATACTACACCGAAATAACCTATACTGCTTTCTTCCAGATCTGACTCTTGAGCTTCACACGGAAGACATCGGAATCCCCTCTAACCCAGAATACAGGTAGGGAACACCTCCCCTCCAATGTATAACATTGCGGGAATGAGGGTACCTGGACATTGAGGGACTGCGGATCAGGTAAGATCCCAGGCGGGATTGCTGCTTTAGATATTGTGAAGCGGGGGCATCCAGGCACTAGTTATGGGGTTCAGGAACGTAACAAGGACTAAGTGTAGTTTAATGTAATACAATAAATAAACTAATGTCAAAAACGAATGTTGTTCTTACTAGGAATTTATTATTTTTTTTTTTTTTTTAAGCGGGTCTGGGGGCGGAACTAGAGGCGGGTCTGGGGGCGGAGCGTTTGAGAGTAACCCTTTGAGTTTTCCGCTCTTGAAGCTATCCTTCTGCACTCTTTCCACTCCATGGTGTTGCCAGTTCAGATTCTTTGGGATTGAGTTGCAATTCCACCTCCAGAGAATGTCCCATCTTTTCAGCTTCATCCACTAAGGATTCTTCTGATTTTGATTCTGCACGTATACCTTTCTGTTTTGCCTGGTGGCCAGCTGAAGGTTTAGCTAGTGCTTGCTTAGGTGGTTTAGACTTTGCAACCTTGTTTTTCAGATGAGCGGTGTTCCAAGCTCTCACTGTACCCTTGTCTTCATGGGTTTTTGAGGCTGTGGGATACTGACGCTTAGTCAGGGTCAATACTTGTCCTTGTAGGACTGTAATCTCATCCGCGAGAGATCCGTGTTTTTTGAGTGCGTCTTCAATTTTAATTGGCAGCCAAAACATATTAAATATCTGGGAGTTAACATCACCAAAGATTGTAAGGGCAGTGTGAAGCACTATGAACTTCTTTGCTTGGGCCACAGTTACTTGTTTCAGTTTCTGGACCTTCTTGTGCTCCCTTTTGTGCCGCGTCACCTGGGTTCTAAGCTTGGCTTTTAGCGTTGCTTTGGTGATGCTCAGGGTAGCCTTCAGTTTCTGAGCCTTCTCACGCTCCCTCTCATACAGAGTCACCTGGTATCGAAGCTCCGCCTCCAATGATGCTCTGAAGACATGCAGCGTGGCCTTTAGCTCCTCATACTGCTCTGTGAGGATGTACTGGGTATTCAGACATTCCTGCAGCGCTTGTACCTCTTTAGCAGCCTGCAGCTTTTCTTCCTGCAGCGTTTGCTGCTTCTCCTCAGCATACTGGAGGTGTGTATGCAGACCTTGCAGTTGGTTCTGCAGTCGGTGCTCTGCTTCAAACATTTCCTCTTTCAAAAGTTTATTTGTTTCTTTAAGAGCCTGCAGCTCTTCATTCTTTCCCTTGACGTATTCTGTCAACTCAGAATTTTCTTTTTTTAATCTTAAATTTTCTCTTTTTTCAGCCTCTGTACTATTTAGGGCTTCCTTGCAGTCCACCTTCCATTTTTGCACATCTGCTTGGAGGCGGGCTGTCTCCTGGCTTGAGACTTCCATCTCCAGGTTTAAGTTCTGAAGCTCCTCCTGAGAGACTTTGAGATCTAAGTTAAGATGTAGAATAGTTTTCCTTGAAATGTCCAGCTCCTCAGTGAGACTGTGTAGTTCCTTTCTGGAAACTTCCAGGTCTGTGCGGCAGCTATTGGTCTCATGATGTGAGGCATCCAGTGCTCTGTGGAGTGTCTGAACCTCTTTCTGAGCTACGTCCACTTCTATCCGTCCACTGTTGACCTCCTGTCGTGAAGCATTCAACTCTATGCGCAGAGTGTGAACCTCTTGCTGGAAGACTGTCATCTGCTTCAGTGCCTCCTCATACTTTCGCTTTAGCGTAGCCACCATTTTGTCAGACTGGCTCTGCTTTACATCCAGGGCGGAAATAGTAGCCTTTGCAGTATCTAGCTCAGTCTTGAGATCCTCCAATTCAGTCTTGGCCGCAGAGTAAATTGCGAGCACAGTCTTCTGTAGCTCAGCATTATTATTTTTTCCCCCTTCCAATTCTTCACAGAGCAGATCACAGTAATGCCTGGCAATTTTCAGGGCGTCTTCAGGGCTGGTCAGGGGATCGTCACTCACTGTTTCCGGCTCCACTTCCCTGGGATGGTTGGTTGAGGGTTCCTCACTGTTGGCACCGGACAGACACTCCTTTGGGGTACACGACTTCTGCCTTGGGCCCTCTGGATATTTCGGTTGAACCGGGGACGAATTCTCCATTTTCTTCTTAGGTTGCAGGGCAACTACTGGATCCCCCCTTTGTCTCCACAGATCTGCGGACGTTCCTGTTACTTTCACGTTACAGTGAAAACCGCTTTTCTTTCTTTTTCTCTTCTTTTTTGATTTGGATGACACACCTTCCATTCAGGATACTGGGGTCATTCATCCTTCATATGAAGTTTAGGCAGTTTCATATTACCGCCAGAGGAACGCCCAGGGCTTTTCTTGGCAGCTGCTTAGCTGTACAGAAATAATTCGGTGAGTCCACTGCTTCCCCGGCTCTGTCTCCTGCTGATTCACAATTGCGTCATCAAAGGGAGCGGTTCCCCCCCCTTTTCCTGTTCCGTTGTTTTGAGCGAGTGTCATGCACTCGTCGCCACCATCTTGGGCGGTGGTTTTTGGTGTGGTGTTGACTCTGTTTGGGTTCCCCGTAAGACATGTCTTCCTCTTTATTGGGACCTGAAGGGCCCTCTTTCCGTGGGTCGGGTTCATTACAGAACTCCATTAGCGTCACGTATCTTGTCCTCTCATGTTTGTAGAGCTATCAGTGTCATTTTCTTTTCTTTCACTGACCAGTCTAGGGAGGCGCTATTGCACATCTGTTTGCCAACTACTGTAATTTGCTAGAACCCCCCATTGGTGGGTAGTCCTACAGGTTGGGCATATCTTCGGGTAGAGGTCGCAGCTCTCACGCAGTGGCATCTCCTTAGACTTTTTCTTTCTGGTATTTTTTTTTTTTTTTTTTTTCACAATCTATCAAAGCATTGCTGTGCATGCATTTCTTTTAATCAGGGTATAGCGACAATGTGCAGATTTGCTAGGAAAACAAAAAGTCTTATTTGCTGGCGGTACATCCTACTTTATGTTTCTAGGTGTGGCAATCCCCCACCGCAACCCGAATTTGGTTTCTGCTTGAGTTTCAGTAATTGTTCAGTCTCACCTTTAGCGTATCTGGTTTTCTCTCCAAGATACACAGTATCTAGGCCAGATTTGTACTTGCAGAAAAACCTTCTTTGCACGTGGCCTATTTCTTAATTCCGTTCCCGCAGGGTGAGGGACTCAACAACTCATCAATTGGGTGCTTTGATATACCTTTCCTTTATAAGGGCACTTTTACACTCAGCAGTTTTTGCTAAAAGATACCGCCTGCGTCATCACAGTCTTTGTATCAATTTTCACACTTTTCTTTCTGCATATACTCCATCCAGCTGGTAGCCCTATGCGGTGTGGCCACAGTGGTCAACCCTCTTATTTGCCAAATCCTACCGACTATGGTCAACCACTGTATTCACTCTTCAGCGAAACTTTTAAAACAACAACAGAACTCTATCCCCTTTTAGGCTGACTCACTTCTTGGAACCCTGACTAGTTGGCAGGGCAAAACCCCTATTTCAATGACATATTGACTCTTTGTGATAGCAGATAAATTTTAGTAGAGCTGTTTCAGCATTCTCTCTCCTCTTGGGATTGGGGCAAAGAGTCCATTGTGGTTTTTGTATTTTCATCAATGCCGTGTAATTTCAGTGGTGTGTACAGTTAGCACCGTACACACTGTTTATATTTCGGTTTGTGGGCCGGTAACCGGCAGGCAAGCGCGTACGAGATTCCCGGCTTGCTATTGGCCCGCCCCTCGCGTGCCGCGCGTCATAGGACCGCGGCGTCAGCGTCGTCGGGAGCGTGCCCCCCCTGCAACTCGCAGTTCCAGGGTCTCCTCCTAGGGAGCCCTGGTGGTCCCGCGATAATCGAGCCTCGCGGTGACAGGCGGCATGGGTCCGGGGCCCCTTCGGACCCTCTCGTCTATGTGGTGTTAGGTGTCAGAGTAGAGCGCCTTAAATCCCCTGATCTGTGGCGGTCGCTCTTTCCTCTGCTGGCTTCTACGGCTTTCTCGGCGTCTCTCCGGCGAGTCCATTATTCACTGCTCCGGTCTGCAAAAATGCGCCAGTGCTCCTGCTGCTCTTTTCCAAACGGGCAAATGCTCGATAAGCTATGGCCTCAGCAGTACAACCAACCAGCCTTTAACTCTGCCTCTGCTGCATGAGGAGGTTTTTTTTTTTTCGCCCCAGTTGTTGTAGACTGTTTGTAGGCAAAAGAAGCATAACAAAAATTCCATCAAAAACCTTCCGTGTCCTTTTTAACTACAACCTACACCGACACCCTCTTATATCCCACGTGTCAGACACCATATGTAGAACAGACGTTTATACCGAGTGTACACACTGGGAGTCGTGATAATGTGAAATTACAAGGGGGGGGGGAGGGGGGGGAACAAAGCTTCTAAATCACTTGGGAGTATTTCTCTAGTGAATCCTTGCAATCAGTTCACATCTTCCATTAGGTTAAGCTTCTCCCAGCCCAAACACATAACATGAAAAGAAGCAGATATCTCACAGTCCTTATCTGGAAAGGTCTTTCTGTTCTTTGAGGGAAAATCTTCACTAGCCCTAGCTTCAGCTCCCTGCCCATCCAGGTGTCAGCATACAGGTTTTTTAGAGTTTTTCCCGGTGTCTTGAAAATCAGCTTCTGTCGGTGCAGAGCTTCATAATGGACCGGATCAGCTCCAGAGATCTGGGTTCTTTTGGTCAGTCTCAATCTGTGACTCAAGAACCTCTGTGCTCTGGCGTGTCCTCCACATGGTCAGCTCATCACGTGGCAACAGGAGGACAGACTTTCCTGGGCTTTTCTCTAAATGAATTGAAAGGCCAGGCTTTACTTCTACGACCCTGGTACTTACAGTCAGGTTGGGCTTAGTAATAATTTGCTACCGAAGCATTAACACCACACTTGCGGGGGATGAGAGGGCACCTTTTGTAACTAGTATAACGTCCCCCTGTTTACACAAGTCTTTTACGTACATGGGGATCCATGCCTTTGTTTATTATTCTCGCAGTTGGTAAAATGCCAGGGGAGCATTAAGTTGGAAAAGAACATAAAAACAAGAAACAAACAATCTAAATGTGCAGACAAAATTCAATTCAAGTGACTATAAATTCTGCGTTCTTCTTGGGGGGGCCATATGTGATTCTACTTACAAAGTGACTAAGTCAAAACATCAACGTTTTGGACAAACTCAATGGCTCTGCTGTGCAGTGTATTCCCACCGGGATGATAGTGCGTCTCCACCTCAGCTTGCCCCGCAGCAAGGTATGAATAAATACCAACCAAGAAGACCCCGAAATCATAGGAGACCACTACTCATTCAAATATTGGGGTGTTTAAAAAACTGTGAACACCTACATAAAAAAGTATTTTCAGCATGTTACCACAGGCTACAATTGTTGACTGGCACAATCATGTGATGTCAATAGAGAGAGTTTTTTTGGTTTACACTTCAGGCCTACACCAGACCGTCACTCACCCGCTCCGTGTGTGACTGGTGTGACCACCCACGTCAGGGATACTTGTTACGGGTAGGGGGACCCCATCCATCGGTGGGCGCTTGACCGTGTCTCTCTCTCTCTACCTCTTCCTCTGGGTTCCCTCTTCTGTGGGTCTATCACCTTCTAATTACAGTCCTAACAGCTGCCCGCATGCACTGTGGAGTTTCTCCGCTACTGGGATAACAGCTCTCGGATTGTGATGCTTCACTTGCACACACGCTGCGCACTTATCTCATTGGAACTGTTGAGCTTCAGAGAACTTACGCCTCCTCTGTCTCACCGATACCTGCACGGCTTCGCGGTCGCCTGGGTTTGCTGTGAGTATCTTGTCCCCCCCCCCCAGTCGAAATTTTCTCCTTTTCTACCTCTTCTCTCTCCTTCGTCTGGCTTGGGGCGGCTACCACTCTAACCGGTCATCGGTTTCGCCAAAAAAGGGTGTGTGCTTCCTCAGGATGGTCGTTGTTTGTATTATTCTACTTGCTTTTCTTTATTTTTTTTCTGTGACAGGTTGATTAAAGATTTTGATGAATTTGGTACTTCTAAAGGTACTAGAGTGCTTTGTTGGGGCCTTTCTTCTCTTACTATATAGCTGGCCCATGACCAGCACCACTGAACTTATGCACTGCTGTTATTGATTATAGAAGTCGGGTATTTATTTACAACACTTCATTAATCTTGTGGATGCTGGGTCCTAGGGGTTCCCTTCCCTCCTTTCGTCTTTATAAAATATTATATATAGTATATAGTATATATTAGAAAGAAAAGCAGTAGAAAAAAAAAAAAGGTAGAGGAAAACCAAGAGAAATATATATTTACTATCTATAGAGGATCTTATACTATAATTAGTTTCTAGCACTGTATGGCTGTCTGGTGTCGCCGGGTTGTTCCCTAGGCACTCTCACTTGGTCCCTTTGGCCGGACCCGCCCCTGCAAACCCGTACAATACCTCCTCATTGGCCTGAGGCGGAGTGACGTTGCCACAACCCACAAGCCAGCACATAACATCAAACACCACACACACACCACACCACACATCCCAAGAACACCACAACACCATTTATCACCTACAACTGACAGCACCCATCACACACACACAACAACGCCCACACTACACCGTCACACCAAAAAAATTATTCACACTACACACACCACACCCACAACCATCACCCGTCACACACACACACAACTCACACACACACACACCACAACACACACAAACGCACACAGTTAACAGACACTACAAACACTAGTAGTGGTGTGTTACCTAACATTAGCTTGGTCGCTTCGCCCCCTTGTTGGGGGTGCTACGATTATGTAGGGGAGCGGCAGCGTAGCAGTTTGCCAGGGAAACTGGGGGACCTGCCTTGCTGCTCGCTTCTATGTCTGTTGTCTGCAGGGGTGTGCGGGGTCCTAATGAAGATCCGTTCTGCGGCTGCTTCTATGGTCGTGTCTTGCAGAGGGTGACAGGGTCGTCTTTGCTCTCTTCTTTTTGCAAACAGAAACAGCCCGCTTTCTGACCATGTCTGTCTACACCCGTTTTTCAGTCGCTGGGGGGGGGGTGGATACGGAGATGTCGCCCCCCGAGGGTGAAATAATTGTGGTACTTGATAAGTGTGATGTGTGGTGTTGGTGTGTGGTGGTGGTGGGGGGGGAGTGTGATTAGTTTGCTGTGGGAGGCGCTGTATTGATGTGTGGGGGAGGGGATGTTGGTGTGGTGGTGGGGTGGGGGGGTAGTTGGGCGAGTGGGATTGTGTGTTGTGGTGGGGGATGTGGTGGGGGGGGATGTGGTCGTGTGTGGGGGGGTGTGGGGGGGGATTGAGTGGATTGTGTGTTGTTGTGTGTGGGGCGGTTGTGTGGGGGGATTGTGTGGGGTGGTGGGGGATGGTGTGGGAATTGGGTGTGTGTGTGATGTGTGTGGGTGTGTAGTGGGGGGGGGGTTTTTCTTTGAGTGTGGGGCTTGTGTGATTTGTTGTTTGGGGGGGGCATGTTGTTTCTGTTTGTGGGGATTGGTGGTGTGTTTTGGTCGGGGATTGTTTTGTGTACTGTGGGTCTCGCATGTATGTTTGTTCTTGTGTTTTTTGTTTTTTTCGTTGTGTTTCGTCTTGTGTGCGGCGGGGTCTTGCTTGTGGGGTCTTGTGTGTTGTTGTGTGGGGGGCGCCTTGTGTCGGGTGGTTATTGTGTTGTGTATCGCTGTGGGGTGGGGGTCTGTGTGTGTGTGGTGGGGGGGGATGAGTATCCCTCTCCCCACCCCCCCTTCCTTTTGCCCCCCCCCTCTCCTGTCCTTCTGCCCACCCCCTCGCCTGAGGCCCTTTGCCCCGCCCCCTATTCCCTTTGCCAATGTGTCGTGCCCCCCTTGCCTCTGTTCTTGGCCCCAACACCCGCTGACCTGCCGCTTTTCCCTTTGCCCCCTGCCTTTCCTGCCCCCCGCCCCCTGCCCCCTTTGGGCTCTGCCCCCCCAGCGCCCCCCCTTCACCCGGTCTCACTCACATGCCTCCCCATGCGCCTTCCACCACCCAGCTTTGGCCAGTCGGCCCCTGGACGCAATCGCCTTGTTATATCAGCTAGTATATATATATATGCATGATGAAGCCACTTTGCACAACTTTACAGAATGAATGGTGAAGGTGAATATCGGTGCACGGGTGTGGCTCTATCAATATTAACCGCACCCTTAATTCGCTTTGCGTTTATTAATCGATAACGGTGATTAAGGGTGTTACTTATGATATCAAATGTATTGTGCAATGTCATGTTTTCTGGCAACTGAGGACAAGGAACTTGCTGGCGGACAGGGCTTTCATATTGCTGTGTGGTAAGTAGAGAAACTGTATTTATTTACTTATGCTAGTCATGTGTTGGTATAAGTGACAAATAAGAGCGATTGATCCATTCTTGATAATAAGTATATTTGCCCCCATTACTGTATGGTATGTGTTTGTTGGGTTGGGGGGGGGGGGGTGGGGGGTGGAGGGGTGAATTGAATTGATTAATGAGTGTAGAGCCATGTTTATTTATTTTTGACTACTAGGGTTGGTTACTAGGTTTTGGGACCCGTCTGGAGACCACACTGAGAACGCCGTGGGGACAACAGTGGCTAAGAACCGGGGCACCCACACTGTGGGGGCCGCAGAACCCGGCAGTCGACCACCTCGAGCGCTCGACCGGACCCCCTGTCGGGAACCACCCGAGGGCCTCAGACACCTGTGGGGCTTCCACCGGGGTTACGACACCGGCAAGGCCATCCTGTGGGAGTACGCTCATTTGTGTGGGCCCACAGTGACAGTCGCAGGTGGAACCACTTGAGGCCCAAAGATGCCTGGCAGGGTAACCCCCAGAGAGACCCCCACGTGACGCGGACTAGGGTATGGTGCACTGTGTGGGCCTGCGGACCATCCCATCGGAACCACAACGGGGTAACCTACGCCCGTTGAAACTGGGGTAGTTAAGCCTTGTATGTCAAATCAATTAAATCAGGTTTATAAGGGGGGGGGCACAGTGGGTGGGTGTGGTTATGTATTGTTTATTGAAATATAGTGATGTTTATTTGTGGTAGCTGGCGGGGGGACGGGAAGGAGTTTAGTATGGTCCCGAAGCAGGTGGGGTAAGGTTAGCGCTCCGATGAGTGGGTAGTGTGGTGAGGATGGTTGCCTCCTCACGGTGTGGGGTAGTGTGGGTAGGGTTGGTATTTAGGCCGTCTGGTGAGTGGTTGGCTGAGGGGGGTAAACCCCTTAACTTACTATAGCGGTGAAATAGACGCTAAGTGACTTAAGGGGTGATAGTGTGTGGAAATTACATTGTGCCCCCTTTTTATTTGTTTTTTTTTTTTTTTATTTTCTTGTATGTTTTGCAGCATTAAGGTGACATGGACGGGTGATGATAGATTGAGGATGGCCTCATCGTTGGCATCGCCTGGAAGGGTGGTAGTGCAATATGTATTATTTATTTTATTATTCTGCTTTTATGTATTGTTAAATAAAGGGCCAATCTGCATCCATTTGTGGTAATAATCATTTTTACACACCTTAACATTACACCTGTATGTCAGCCCGCCAAACACTAAGGCACCCCCCCTGTATGCAGGTTGCCCCACGACGGGAAATTGGCCGCCCCCCCCCACTTTCATCCCCACTGTAAAGCGATCACCCCCCCCCGGCAAAAAATTCACTCCCCTCCATGTCCCTGGTAGGAGGAATGGGAGCACATTGTAGTGACACACAAGCTCACCCCCCCATTCGTCCCATCGTTCCCGCTCCCCTCTTTTGTCCTTCTTCCCGTCGTCTAGTTGTCAGTGTAGCTCTACCTAGACCGAACTTTAAGATCCGTTGGGTTCCGTTCTTCTATTAATTCCTCTCCTTACCCTCTCAAACTTCTCCCTGATATCTCTCGACTTCTCAAGTACAGTGTCTAAGCACTTTCTCCCTGAATCCCAGCCATCTTTTGCCTTTGCCCGCCCGCCGCGCCTCCGCGCGATCCTCCTACTCTGCACACCTGTGTCTTCTGCTTCCCCCCCTTGAAGGTTCAAGGCGCAAATCTAAGGCCGCCATCGACAACCAGGCCATCTATTACCATGGGGGGGGGGGGGTGTTAGGGGGGGTTACATACATGAGGGGTGGTGAGGGGGGGCTGCTAAAATGGGCTGGAGCTCTTGTGAAATGGGCTCGGGGGGACTGCTAAATGGGCTGGGGGGTCTGTGAAACATGGCTGGAGAGCTGCTGAAATGGGCTGGGGGTGGGGTAATGGGTTGGGGGGCTGCTGAAATGAGCTGGGGGGCTGCAGAAAGATGGACTGGGGGCGCTTGCTGAATGATACAATGGGCTGTGGGGGCTTGCTGAAATGGCAGGGAACTGCTGAATGGGTTTGGGGACGAGGATGTGAGGTGCAGGGGGGAGAGAGATGTGAAGTGCAGGGGGGGAGAAAGATGTGAGGTGCAGGGGGGGAGAGAGATGTGAGGTGCAGGGGGGAGAGAGATGTGAGGTGCAGGGGGGAGAGTGGTGTGAGGTGCAGGGGGGTGGGATGTGAGGTGCAGGGGGGAGAGTGGTGTGAGGTGCAGGGGGGTGGGATGTGTGTGGTGTGCAGGGGGGTATTATGTGTATGGGTGAGGGGGAGAGATGGGGTATGAGAGATCGATGGGGAGTCTCGCAAAGGTTGATGATGAGGGTTTTGGGGGAGATATGAGGATGATGATGAAGGGTGCTGGGGTAGATATATGAGGATGATGATGATGATGATGATGATGATGATGATGATGATGATGATGATGATGATTTTACCCGTGCGGACCCAAACTTTTTTCCTTGGAGCAGTTCGGCCCTTCTCATTGTACAAGTTGTGTAGGCCTGCTGGATGTGTTAGGGGGCGGGTGGTGGTGTATTTATTTATAAGTACAGTATTTATGTGTTTTTTTATTTTATTTTTGGGGCACAGAATTGGTACTGCAGGCAAGAGGGGACCCCCGGACACCTGCCGCCGGCCTATAGTATCATTGCTGTGCATTCCAAAAATTACATATATGTACTGTATGATAGGGGGGCATAGGGGTTGTTGAGGGCACAGGGGGTTGGTGGTGTATTTTATAGTAATGTTTATTGAGGGCCTACGAGGTAAGTAGTGGGGCTGTACTGTAGTGTGTAGTTTTTGTTATTGTGGGTAGCGGTTAGTCGCTAAAGTAATGAATTGGGCTGTAAATGCATTTTTTCTTCCTCGGATGCATGCCGGGGGTCTCCGGTGCTGGTATTAATGGGTATCAGCTCCGGAGACACCCCCGGCATCAATCAAGGGCAGGAAAAAGGGCAAAATATTTTCTAAGTGCCGTCCCGCCGCCCTTGCCGATACTTCTCCCCAGCAACTTGCCAACTTTTTGTGGCGGGAGGGATTTGCGGGCAAATCCCAATTCTAGAGTGGTGATCAGCTGCGAAAAGCTGATCTGGCTACTAGAATTGAGCGGGTTTCAAAAAATGGCTATGAGTGCCGAAAAGTGGCTTTTCACCACGCGGCTGCCGAAAAACGTTTTTCGGCCAAAAAAAGATGCCGATATTTTTGTGTTTACGCCAGCTTATCGGCGCTTATTGAATCGCCGAGGCATTTTTGGCCTAAAAATGGCAAAAAATCCAGTGCTGAAAATGGTACTCAGTACTGCCATGCAAGGGTGAAAAAAATAACAAGACCAGTTGCAAAACTCTTTCAATCCAAATGTGACATTCCGTAAATCACAAGCCGCCGCCTACGGGGAAAGACGCAAAATGCTTCTCTTAGAGACAACTTACCACCAAAATTGCTGTGATACATAAATCCTATAAAGTGGTCCGTATGCTGGGAAGTGCCTTGGCTTTAATTTAACTAATGAATGTTTAATGCTCAAATCTTACTTACTTTCACGCTGATAGGTTGAAACAATATTCCTGAACTTTGACTGTAGTCGCTGGAAATTGATATTGATCGTGGTGACAAGCTGGATATCTGACATCATGTAAAAGAAGATATTTTATGAGGTGCAGTAATTAACTACTAAATAAGCCCCGAGTATAGCAGTCCGATCTGACGCAGGCCTCTCTAGCACTGAAGGGAAACATGCAGACTGCAGAGACATGGAAACTGAAGGATGCACACCCTTCATAAACTTAACCTTAAATCATGATCATCTACTGTATACAGAATACATCACACGGGATACATATCTAGATATAAGTTTGTGGAAAGGCATCAGCACAATTTTATTAAACAACCAGTGTAAGGATGTGTGTTCAGTTGGTTTTGACGCTGTTCAGTGAGAGGCCTGTGGAGTGTCTGCAACAGTGTTGCAGTGTGTCCGAGCAGAGTGAGACAGGCAGTGGCTGATGTAATAGCTGTGTGTCTGTGCAGATTAAGGCAGAGAGGCTCCGTGGAGAAACTACAACTCCCATGAGCTCCTGGGCAGTCACCTGATGTAAATGTAACGGTGTTTCTGGCCCGGTCTGACCCACCCAATCTCACATTGGCCCCTGTGGTCAGGGTCCCTGCGTCCGCATTGGGATGATCCTGGCGAGGAACTCCTCTGTGGTGCTCCTCTCTGTACACTCATCCCAGATAGATACACGAGAGTGGTTTTCTGGCTGACTCATCTTTATTGACACGGCAGGGCAACTGCCCTCCACAAGAGTATCTTCAGCCGCCATCTCGCCAGTGCTCCCTTTAGTTAGGTAGGTCACCAGATCAGGGATTCCTATTCCCGCAGGAATCACTGTCCTGTGCCAGGTCCCTGGACAAGACCTCCCATGGTAGTACTATACATAAACTGACAGAACTCCTCCTCAGCTCTGACAAAGCTTTCCAGCAACACTCAGCAACCAACTACTTTGGCAACTCCTCATCAACTTTGCAGCACACCCTCTCAACTGACTTTAGAACACAGTGCTGTGCCTTATGTAAGTTTCTGAGGCTGACACAATCCTGACATCACTACCATGGAGTCAGAGCATGTGACCAGTCCCAGCCATACACAGAGCACCCCACCAGGGTGTGAGGGGAACCTCCATGATTACTGCTGGCATGCCCACACTTACCAGGCCTTACTGCCAGCAGAGAGATGACTGTAGCATTTTACATGACCGCTACATCTCCCCCTGGTGAATCCCTCGTCCTCGCTGGGACCCTAAATTTGCATACTCTTTCCAGGAAGCACTGCAACGAAAACATAATAACATCACACATTCAAATACAGTATACATGAATACAGTATCATCCGCCAACCCGCCCCGACCACAGCCACAGACCCCGCGGTCAGTACCCCCCCTAAAAATAGTGATCTGGGTCAGGTTTCCTCACTTCCGATTACCCATATCCAGGACGTGACATAGTTAATGCCGTGTGATCCTCTCTCTGGCACAGTAGGTCACTCTATGTTTGTGAACATTTCTCTCCCTATGCTCACACTCGCATCAGGGGGGTTCTATTCTTCTTTCTTCTTCCGCCCTTTACCTACTATGTCGCTCCCCCTATTGGTTAAGTAACCTCTATAGTTTTTCTTGGAGCCACAATTCCCATTGTCCTCAATTTCATCCATCAGGGGCTCCGGAACATAGGGATACTCCAACCCATGGATTTTTTTATACTTGACTATTATAGCCCTCTCGCCCTACTGACCCTGGTCAGATCACACTACCTGCCCTCCCAGGTAACACCCATGATAGGCTCATCAGGATCGACTGATCTGACAGTGTGTCGGGACCCATGGGCGCTATGTCCCTACGCTCCGCTGGAACCACCTCTTCTGTAGCTCCCTGTCCCTCTGCTCTGGTGTAAATCCCCCTCTTTCCACCAGAATCTACCAACGTCTCCCCGCCGGATGAGGAACGAGTACGGTCCATCCATCGGTAACCCCTCAAATAGTGGACCCACCACCGTTCTCCTTAAAGGATAGGAGCCCTGGTTCCCCGGTCCATCACAAACGAAAACACCCCACGTGACACCTTGTGGATCGCGGTTTGGACCACCTTGATGACCCCGAGCCTTTACTATACTGCCAGTTGGGGTGCTGTACCACCGCCACCCTCAATCTCCTCCCTCCCCGTGAGCCACCTTCCGTAGCTCACTGGCTGCCTCTCCCCGTCCGTTTTTTCCTCCCCCCCCAGGTATGTCCCCAAGTTCCAAGCTGGCGGTGAACCCGGTGACCGTGTGATGGGGGTAGGGGCATTAGCTAGGGCATGGGGTGGGGTATAGGGGCATGGGGCCGGACCCCACGGGTTACGACCCGCTCCTGGCTGTCCGTAGACTGGTCCAAGGATGATGTCTCACCCTCCTCAGTCCTGACACCGTCTCTTCTCATTTTCTGGGCAATACAGAGCGGTCGGGGGCCTTCCCCAAATCGCCGAAGCGTCGCTGCTTCCCTTCCTGGGTTCCGCCGTGCCACCCGGGAAGTGACGTCCTCTCCCGAACCGGAAACGTCGCCATCTCCGTTGGACCCCCATGCGGGATCCTTCTCCATCCTTCTTCTCTCCACTACGACATCCGGTTGCTCCGCCGTCGCACCGAAGTGATGCCGTCCCTCCCGACTCCACGTCGCGTTGGGCCTGCGCGCCCTTCCACGCTTCGCCGTCTGTTGTGACCAGGTAAGAGATAGGGCTTTGCTTAACCCCATCCGCAGGGTGTAGGCGTCTCTCCTCCATCTCCGCCAGTCCTGGGATGGCGGGACTCGTCGGTCGGATCGCCGATCTGCGCGGGGACGTCCGGTCCACTCACCCCACGGGGCGTCGTTCTTACCCGTCTGTCTTTTCCCTCTCTTTTGTTTTTGCTAACCGCCAGCTCACAAGGTCCTCATCAGAGTAGTCCCTCGCCCCGACCTAGGGGTCGCGGGCGGGGTGAAGTCTCTTTGCCCCTGTCGCGGGGTTTAATCAGCCGCCTCAATGGCCAGTGACCCAGCCGACTTGACCGGCTCCATCCCCTGTCTCCGGGACTCGCGCGGTTGATCCACAGCGCGCCCGGGGACTCAAGCAAAGCGCCGTGTCACATCCACCGGGGTGTAGCAGGCTGTTTGGGACGAATGTGGGCATAGGCCACAGATACAAAGTCCCGCAATGAGGCAACGTGCCATCGTATTCACAGTACCTCGGCAGCCCGCATTGTAGGGCAGACCGACCACCGTCTCAGTATTGGCCACCCCTCACCACCAGCACCCCGCCGGGCACTGAGTAGGCTGGGTGGAGACCATAGTGCCCACAGTGGAGGAGCAGCCATTCTTTGTACAGGGTCACTTCCTGTACAGGTCTCTCCTTCTCTTGTGGTTCCTCGCAACTGAACTGGTGGAAGTTGTTGGATCCGCCACTCCCTGCTTCGGCTCCTCCCTTCTCTGACAGAGTTGGAACCCGCCCCCAGGGGTTGCAATAATGGCGGGGTCCCACAGTGGAATGTCATGCCCCTTAATTAGCCGCACCTCTCTCGTCCTGGTGGGCGCGTCTGCGTTTTCGCGCCAATTTCCTTCCTCCAGAGCTGGAGTCCTTTCCCGCGGCTAGTTCCCGCCTTCTCCTTGCAGCAGCTTTTTTGCGCAAGGTACCCTTCTTTCTTGCCAATCACCTCCACGGCCGGAATAACTTTTTTGTAGTGGCGCCGTCTGGATATCAGTCCCCTGGGCCCAGTGGGTGCATTCCCCACAGGCACAATTGAAAGTCACTCCCCCTGGTAGAAATCAGGGAGGTCCCATAAACTCAACGTTTGACTCAGCACAGGGGCTGAATTAGTCACTGTCATCCCGGCGCAGCCATACTTTCGCGCCATGCCCCCCCCTCAGGGCGGGGCTCTGTGTCGCGCATCCCCGCCACTCTGTGCAAGTCCTGCATCAGCCATTTTTCTGCGCCTGGCCCATGCGGTTTCCCTCAAGCGGAACCGCCATTTTTGGGTTTACTTTGAGCTCAAAAATCAAACGTCCATTCATCTGTTGTGCTCCTCCTCACGGGGTTCTTCCCCCATTATAACAATTCTTCACACTCTTCAAGGGAGTGCCCTCAGTGTCCATACCACCCAAGGCAGGATTAAAACTGGGCAGCCACTGTGCCTTGCTCCGCTCCCAGAGCAAACACCGTTAAGGACATTCAGCGAAGCTGTCTGTGCTCTTCATGCCCCCGTCCTTCACATAAAACAAAACCCCCTTTACTCCCCCACATCTTAAGCACAATTCAAAAATCTATTGTCAGGGGTTCACGCCCACGGGTGGCCCTCCCCATCAGCCTCTGTCCGCCCATTTTACATTTATTTTTTTGTTCTTCATCCGAGCAGGCCCTCTGTCCTCCACTCTCTATACAGTTGTCTGCTATCTCACCTAACTGCTGCAGCACCCACACCGGTACAATAAAGATTAGCTCAGATGCACCACCACATGTGTACCTTATCTAGGTGTGACCCAGTGTTGCACCTTCACCTCAGGCTAGGCTCACTCTCTCAGTGTCTGCTGTGACTCCCTTCTCCCAGTCTGTGTCCCTACGGTGAGTGCTGGAATGGCTAGGTACTCTGCTGCTCTGCCATGCAGTACTTGGGGCGTCTACCCTTTCTGGTCAGCCTAGCCGCAGACCCCTCTCCAGGACTCCTGACCAAGTTAACAGGCTGTCCCTTCTGGCATCACTACCAACTAGCACTGCCTCAAGGTGACTCGGTCGCTATAGCCCGCTCCAGACCCCTCACTCCCTTCAGCCCCTAGTGTTGGTCCCTGTGAACTGAAAATATCCCTTCAGCCCCCTGACTACCCCCTAGGTCCTCCCTACTCAGCACAAATGGCAGCACACCCTCTCCCTGTTTCCAAGTGACCTAGCTAAAAGCCTGTCCTGTTAACGGATCTGATCTCAGCAGCTCGCCTCCAAATGTAACGGTATTTCTGGCCCGGTCTGACCCACCCAACTCACATTGGCCCCTGTGGTCTACGCGGACCCCATTACATTGTGGATATTTCTATGGTGCACCTGCTGGCTACAGGATCCTGAGTCTCCCGCATGATGGTGTGTGGGGAGAACCCTATCAGACAGGCAGCTGAGGTAGTGTGCTGAGTCTCACCTATTTACATGCAACGCCCCACCTCACCAGGGTCCCTCGCTCCGCATTGGGATTCCTGGCGAGGAACTCCTCTGTGGTGCTCCTCTCTGTACACTCATCCCAGATATACAAACACTAGAGGTTTCTGGCTGAACTCATCTTTATTGACACGGCAGGGCAACTGCCCTCCACAAGGAGTATCTCTTCAGCCGCTCATCTCGCCAGTGCTCCCTTTAGTTAGGTAGGTCACCCAGATCAGGGATTCACTATTCCCCGCAGGAATCACTGTCCTGTGCCAGTCCCTGGACACAGCCTCCCATGAGTACTATAACATACTGAAACGAAACTCCTCCCAGCTCTGACAGAGCTTTCCCAGACAACACTCAGCAACCAACTACTTTGCAACTCCTCATCAACTTTGCAGCAACTCATCAACTGATTAGAACACAGTGCTGTGCCTTATGTAAGCTTCTGAGCTGACACCATCTCTGACCTCACTAACCATGGAGTCAGACATGTGACCAGTCCCAGCCATACACAGAGCACCCCACCAGGTGTGAGGGGAAACCTCCATGATTACTGCTGGCTGCCCACACTTACCAGGCCTTACTGCCAGCAGGAGAGATGAACTGTAGGCATTTTACATGACCGCTACATAAAGAACCAATCAGAAGGCTAGGATGACAGTCAGTGGAGATCTGGACGGAGCTGAAGGAGGTAGTCTGAGTGCAGGGGGTCATTGACCCGCCTGCATAGGCCAGCTATCCCCTCAGGCCCATAGGAGCATCCCCTGAGTCACAGTAGGCTGCTGTACTGCAGGGACGCCCTGTAGTGGAAGTGATTGTCGCCCTACTATACATTAGTTAGGGACAAAGCAAAGAGTTGTGGCCGGTTGCAGTCATCTGGGACCAGACGGCTGGACACCGCGACATGTGGAGGTCAAGGGTCGGAGGCATCAGATCCTTTGTGAAGAGGTACCGGTCACCGCTGTGACCGGAAGGTATATTGTAACAACAAGTGCACCAACACCGGTCATCAGGCGCTGATCCCGCCTTAGGCTAAACTCTTTAGGGACACTAGCGAGTGGCTAGAGGACTGAGCCTATACCACATAATACAATACAAGGACAATACTCTATAAGAGCGTGGCTGAGCCAATATTGTACAGGACAATATTCCCTAGAGGTGTGGCTGAGCCACTATAGTATAAGGACCGTAGCAGTTATAACAGTGTTAGGTATTGCTGCCAAGACTAGCATTATAGTATAAAAATATGTTATGTGTGATGTCATATAGAGTATAAGGTATGATTGCATAGTAAAACTTGGTTGCACGCACTGTGGTGGTATGTTTCTTGCCCAGGGGAATCTTGCATAACGGGGATCCAGGGTAAGTGGAGGCGCTGCGCTAGAATAGTTACCCCAGGCTCCCAGCTAGCGGAGGCTCAGATCTCCTGGAGCCGCAGGTGGTGTACAGTGACCAGTAGTCCCTTTGGGAGGCGTCAGAAAAAGGGCTACACCAGTATGAACTGACAAACAACATTTTAGTCCCAAATATAATGTTAACCTCCCGCCTCCCAGCCAAGAAATAAAACACAAATCATAATTTACCATGGCATTGCCCCCTAGCCAGAGACTTAAACATTAAGCATAATACCATGACAATAACTTAATTACAGGGGTTCTAAACTCCAGTCCTCAAGCTTCCCCAACAGGTCAGGTTTTCAGGATATCCCAGCTTCAGCACAGGTAGCTCAATCAGTGGCTCAGTCTCCGACTGATTCATCTGTGCTGAAACTGGGATATCCTTAAAACTGAGTCAATTTGAGGTATCGTAATCGCAGACGGAGAAAAAATATACATCAGAGACAATTTCTAAGACTTAGAAGAAATTGTTCTAAAAAAGAAAAAAAAAACATTTTTCATGAACAAGTGATGGATTTAAAACAAACATTTCATGGAAGGGAATGCAAAAGAAAAGACATTGAGGATGCCATAAATATGGTCAGAAACACAGATAGGGAACAATTGATTACATTAAAAAAAAGATGAAGCTACGTCAACTGATCGTCCAGAATTTATACCATTTATAAAAAATTATAATATGAAGGCTACTAAGGTTAAAAAAATGATTAACAAACATTGGGGGATTCTGCAGAAAGACATAATCCGAAAAGGGGGAGGGGAAACACAAAATGGATGTGCCCCCAAAAGAATTCACTTAAATGCACACCACCCAAGTGTAAAAATTAACTTGTCCCTGAAGAAGCTCCTTTGCTGGAGGGAAACGCGCGTTGGACGCGCAATGTTGTCAGTCTCCTACTTGGAGCTGTTTTTAATGTAGTGTTTGCAGTATCCTGGGTGTAACTGAGAAGACCAGTATACTTGTCCCTGAAGAAGCTCCTTTGCTGGAGGGAAACGCGCGTTGGACGCGCAATGTTGTCAGTCTCCTATTTGGAGCTGTTTTTAATGTAGTGTTTGCAGTATCCTGGGTGTAACTGAGAAGACCATATGAGCTAACTATTTATTATCAATCCATGGTCAGTGTGCCTGCTATCCCTGCACCTAATGTGAGGTGTCTTCATATTATATTGCTGTGCATTTAAGCCAGTACTGCGGTATTTGGAAGCTCTACAATACAGTTATTACACCATCACATGCCAGCGCTATTGTTTAGACCAATCTCCATGTAAATGTGCAGGGGGCTATATTTAGCAGCATTAGGATATTTAATCCTGTGGCCACCTGCCTGTATATAATTATATATCACTCCACATTTGGTCTTACCGTTACCCCAGAGGGGTTCTATACCCTACTCATAGCATTCCCTGTCTTCAACATCCCATCGTATCAATTGATACCGGGGTAGTACGAATAATCAATGACACGGTTGCTTGATAGCTACGATTTAATACATTTTTAATCCACATCACACGTTACTTTGGTAATATATGTTTTAAGGATTTATTAAAAGTTAATTTTTACACTTGGGTGGTGTGCATTTAAGTGAATTCTTTTGGGGGCACATCCATTTTGTGTTTCCCCTTCCCCTTTTCTGATTCACTTTCAGTTCACAGTTTGCACCCACCCCTTGATTACCTCACCTATGTATATAAACACTTTATTCAATTAGTATGGTCCTGTGATCACTCCCCACTCTTTGTTGTTTCGTCGAAAGACATAATCCTACAGAAAGTTTTGTCACAACGGCCATAAATAGTGTTCAAAAGAGCACAAAACCTCAAAATATCTTTAGCTCTAAGTTGCCCTATCAGTAACAGAAAAAATAAGGAGATGACATACAGTAGGTTAACAAACTAAAACTTTACCTGTTCAAAATGTATAGGATGTAGCTACAGTCAGATATGAAACACTTTTAAATCTAATGTTACAGATACAGAATATATAAGGGAGACATTTATGAATTGTTAAAGCAGTTACATTACATACTAATTAGCAGGGCTTGACAAATTACTCAAAAAGCTACTCACCCAAACAAACAAGCTACTCGCCCCCAGCCCGGGCCCCGCCCCATTGAAAATAATGGAATAAAATCCTAATAAGACAACTTTTGCGTCTCTCCGCACCATTCTTTTCCCATTTTATTTTCCCAAAACAATCTGCCACATCTTTAGTGGCACAAGTCTACAATTCTGCATCAGATGTAAGAAACTGTTCTTAGGCTGAGGCCCCGCTGCCTCAGTCAGCGTGTCCGCACTGCATCTGTAGGGAGTGGGAGTGGTGAGTCAGGCGGGCGGTGTGGGGCGGAGGGGGTGGGGGGGGGGGGGCATGGTTTGAGTGAGGGAGGGCGTGGTTTGAGCGGAGGGCTCTCGTGCTGTCCCCCTCTCCCCGTTGTCCTTCTCACACTCCCGGAGCTCCTCGCACTCTCTCACTCCCGGAGCTCCCCCTACCTCCCCCTCTAAAGCATGGGCAGCCTGTGAAACGGGCACCAGAGGAGGGGGGGGGGGGGCTATGCACGGCTGCACAGACTTCCCTCCCGTATCTCCAGACAGCTCCCCTCCTCATTGGCTCACTGCGAGGCCACGTGATGCGTCGCCGCTTGGGATCACGATCCTCGTGTGTCCCCTGCTGGCTGACTCGTCACAGTGCGCAGCGAGCCTTGCAGCGAAGAGGGACTGGGGCTAGCTCGGGAGGAACTCAGGTCTGGTAAGTGACGCGCACGCGGCCACGCACGCCGCCAGATACAGTGGGACCCAGGCTTTACACACGCCGCAGCTCTGCTAAGAAAAATACCGGAGCAGTGCCTCAAAACACACTTTTCTGTACGTTGATGAATAGACCCCTTAGAGCAGGGTTGCGCAACTTCAGTCATCAAGTGCCACTTGTAAAAGAAGCGCTCCATTCACCATCTGGTGGACCGCAGAAAAGGTCAAGATCTCCTGGCCTATCGCATCCATGCCGCGGATGGCCGGGTAAAGGTCTGGCCAAGAGACACTGTGCTATTCCTTCCACCAGGGGGAGGAAGTAGTATGGAACCAGTGACTGTTACCCCAGAGCATGATTTCCAAGAGACTACCCTGGCGGAGGCTCACAAAAGTCAAAGTGAAGTACCCCCACATTAGCAGTTAGGGGCACCCCACAATTGGTCTCAGCAAACAGCTAACACTTAGCTGGCCTCGGGTATTACTGTGGTTGTTATGTGGTGTACCAATTCATCCAAAGCATATGTGATAAGTTGTATATATCATGCCCTGCATTTTTATTATATAACTTTGTGCTGGGTGACGCTGTCCTCCAAGCGGGGACGTTGGTATTTTCACCAGGGGGAAAGTGTAAAGGTATCACTCCAGGTTTCCCTGATTTTCCTTTGCCCCCTGCCTTATCCCTGTGGCAGTGGGGGAAGGGGACGGCGACTTCTCCCGGTTGGTGTCGCCATCTGGGCCGGCGCCGTCAGGGTCCTGATGCTCGCGCATGCGCAGATAGCCGCGGCGGCCATGTTGTGGTTGGTGCGAGGTTCGCGCAATGCGCAGAGGTTGGCAAGGGTAGTGGTGGCCCTTAAAAGTGTGTAGGAGCTCTGGGAGGTTGCGCAGGCGCAGTTAAGCATAGCGGCAGTCATTACAGCTTCACACAGGCGCAGTAGAGATTGCGCACGTGGTCCCCATAGGAAAGAGGTCCTGAGTGGACTACATCTCCCAGCAGCCTCTGGGGAATGCCCTATGATCCCTGTCACCTGCAGCCAGCCAGCCAGCCACTGAGACTTGCAGATTCTCTGCAGCAAGGAATTGGATACAATGTTGTGTGCAGAGTCAGGAAGCAGACTGTGAAGCACATGAGTCAGTTAGGCTTAGGAGACAGTGGGGGAAAGAAGGGGGCAGAGAGCTGCGAGCTTCTGTCCTAGGCCAGAAATCCCCAGGCTAGAGCTGAGGCCCTGACTCCCCACTAGTGGGGGTGGGTGGTCATAGGGACAGGCCCTTAGAGAGAGAGATCCTGTGCAGTCCTTTAGTGCAGGGAGAGAGAGAAGACCGGGAAGGGGAAGGAGAAAGAGCTCTGCATGTAGAGAGGCAAGTAGCCCCTACAGTAGGCCTTATACCCCAGGCCCAGTTAGACCCTGAGTCACAGTCAGTAAAGTTGTTGTACGGACAGGCCCTAGCATAGTACTCTGCCCCATTAGCACGAGCAAGAGAAGCGTTATACCCAGAGACTGTCGCGGCACTCCAACAGAGGTTTGGGCTCAGACCTCTGCAAGTACAGCAGCAGCCAACCGGGTGGGATCGCCCTGGAAGGTATCCCTGGAGTAACCTTCACGTCTGATCCTTTATGAAGTCAGTTTGCAGGTCCGAGCGCTGGAGCGCTCGGCAGGTAACATCTATCTGTGTACCAACTATAACATCAGAACATAGTGGCTGCACAGTCACACACACACATACCTTCCTTTGGCGTAGGGTTGTGGTGTGGGGAGTTGGACACGGTGTGGTACACGGTGAGGGGTCGCGTCCTACGAGACGCGTGAGTTACTGTGTCTCCTATACAGAGGGACACTTACTGTTTGTCATGCAAGGTTATGGTTACTGTTAATAAAGTCACTGTTCTTTTATATGCTGTGTGCGTAGTATTATATTATTGTCCTGTGAGGAACAACTCCCGCTTTGCTGGGAGCCATCGCAGGTGGAGGCGCTGCACCCTATAGTATTGTTCAGGAGGATACACCCCAGGCTCTCATTGGCGGAGGCTCAGGCCTCCTGTGAGCCTAAGGCTACGTCTATACTAACTCAGACGGAGCGGAACGGAGGGGAGGCGCACCCACGCTGCGCGATCACATGTATTGTCCTCTTTGAGACTGTCTATAAATGGGCCAGAGCGCACATCAGACAGAGCTCAAAACGGCGCGAAATTGAAGAAGACAGAGGCAAGTGATTTATTGCGCGATGGCATGATCACGTGACCTGTCTCCTCCAATCAAAGTGAAATTATATTTTCAAAGTGATGCCATTTTTTTTTGTATGTCGGTGGTAAACACACACAACACAAACAACATACACAACACACACAAAATTAAAGTTCATTTCCATACCGGGGGAAGTGAACTTGTCTGCCCAGTGCTTCAGATGCTGCATCTGAAAAAATGCCCGTGGATCGGGATGTGAGGTAGGGAAGTGACGTCCGCCCTGAACGTCATTGCCACACCCCCAAATCTTTATTGCCACACCCCCAAATCGCACCCGCTGCATACTCTGCAAAGCCATGAAAAAGCTCAGGCTTTAGCAAGAGTATCGCAGCGTGTGTGCGCCTCCCCCCCGTTCCGCTCCGTCTGAGTTAGTATAGACGCAGCCTAACAGGTAAAGCACCACACTGGGTAATACATATAGATCCCCTCACATGCACTCTATCTGCGATTGGGTGGGGGGAATATGGGTTTCACGTGCTTTGATGAAAGAAAGATAAAGTGTAAGTAGGTAGTTGTGAGAGAGAAACGTATATTCTCTCTCTCTCTCTCTCTCTCTCTCTCTCGCTCTCTCTCTCTCTCTAGTCTCTCGTGTGTATATGTATATATATATATATATATATAGATATATAGAGATTATATTGAGATATATATATACACATGAAGGTCAGTCAGCACACTGTAGTAGAAAAGGTTGTAATAGCAGATGCTAGTCCCATAGAGAATAAGTATGATACGAACCAATCCAAAGACCAGTAAAGAGACAGCAGACCGCACGGGGTTAATCCAAAAATCTATATTCACAACATGAAATACACGTAAGCCAACGTTTCGGTCCCACAGAGAGACCTTCCTCAGGGCCGTGCAACCCACAAGTGCAAGTGACCAAACATATATACCCTCACCCATAGTGCAATGCAAACAAAGGGAACCAATCACCAACATGCAATCAGACAAAATATGCAACATAGCTGTGCTCCGTGCCCCCTCCCCTATTACCTGATTATCCAAATGACTCATCATGACATGAGAGTAGGCACTTAAACTATTAGGAGAGAGACACCCTTAGACACTGGTCCCAGGGTCTACTGCCATTGCGGGGGATAGTCGCGCGCCGCGCTTGTGCAGTGGGCCAAAACATATTGACTGCCGGAGCGCCAGCAGGGCGAGTGCGCCGCGCATCACAGCTGTGAGCAGACGCCTCATTAACTCTCCCTGGCCACCAGGGACGCCGGCAGCGCAAAACGCACATGTGCAGTCTGAAAAACCGCCTCGGTGCACAGTTACCCGCACACTGACAGTAATAATGGGCTAAACAGAATAGTAATACACAGAGCGTTAAGGTGAACCACAGGGGGACAGATGGAGGTATAGAGCACAAGGAGCGCATAGCATCACCATAATATATAAGGACAAAGGAAGTGCAAAAGTGCAGAGGGAGTGATGCAACAGAGTATGAGTGACAAACATATAAAAGGCATAATGCAAAATTCAATGAAAGCAGGGAGACAGCTACAAAAAGCAGCTAAGTGAAAGTTCCTCATTTAGGCCACCAGGTGTCATAGTTCTTAGGTCATAAATAAGCCTTGCTTCCTGTTTAAGCAAGGTCCTGCCCCTGTCACCCCCACGGGGGGGGACTGGAACCTGCAGAATAGGCATACAACGAAGTGTGGCCAGTGTGTGTCTTTTTTCTTTGAAATGTCTAGCCACAGGTAGACACTTCAGATCTATATCAGCGGCATCACTCAGTAGGGCTTTTCTGATGTTTGAACGGTGCATGGCCATACGTTCTTTCAGCATCCTAACAGTCTTCCCGATGTACAGCAATCCACAAGGACACTTAATAAAGTACACCACGAATTTTGACTCACAGTTCAGTGGTTGTTTGATTTTAATCGGTGCGCCACTATGCGGGTGATTGTAGCTAGGGCCCAGCTGCATATAGTTGCAGTTGGTACAGCCATGACAGCGGTGCGAACCAGGTTTTTTGGCTAACCAAGTGGTGGGTGTGGCATATTTGTCTATTGGGTCAGATCCAGTGACCATGTCGCCAATGTTTGGTCCCCGACGAAAGCAGAATAGAGGTGGCTCTCTGGCATATGCACCAATCCTCTCGTCATTCTCCAGGATGCGCCAATTGCCCCGAATGCAGCGCTTAATGCTGTTAGTAGCAGTACTGAATGTACTGACTATATTGAGCCTGTTGCTCACCGGTCTGCCTGACGAAGGTGTCAATAGTTCACCCCTATCAACCTGTCCAACCTTTTGCAAGGCAAAGTTGATGTCCTTGGCCGAATAGCCCCTCTCCCGGAAGCGTGCGGCCATTTGGGCCAAGGCCCTTTGTGATTCTTCTGGATCAGTGGTGATTCTTTTCACTCGGAGAAGCTGGGAGTATGGGAGACCCCTCTTTAGTGGTACAGGATGGTGGCTGGCTGCATAAAGAAGGGAGTTCTTGTCTGTACTCTTCCGGTATATTCTAGTAGCCAGCGTGCCTCCAATTTTGTACACTATGGTGTCTAAAAAAGCGATTTCCTGGTAGCTGTGGTTGAGGGTAAAACGGATTGAGGAGGGGATTTTGTTTAAATCAGAAACAAATGCCAGCAGCTCATCTTCACTGCCCGTCCACAGAATGAAGATGTCGTCAATATAGCGAAGGTATTTGACGATATGCCGTCCATGCGTGGTGTCAGTTAATATGTGCAACCGTTCATACAAATCCATAAACAGATTAGCGTACGACGGTGCCATATTTGAGCCCATGGCAGTACCCGTAAGTTGCAAGTAGTAGTGTTTCTCAAATTTAAAGAAGTTCTTATGGAGGATGACCTCAATGAGCAACATGAGAAAGTCCACTGGTGGACCCTGTTCGACTCCCTGTTCTTCCAATTTTGTGCGTACTGCTTCTAGGCCCTCTGCATGGGGAATGTTGGTGTACAGGCTGGACACATCTAGCGTAGCAAGAATACATTCTGCTGTGTTAACGGAAAGATGACTGAGCTGCTCAATAAAGTCCGTGGTGTCCTTGATGTGTCCTTGATGTATGAACCCATTCCAGCCACCAGGGGCTGTAGATAGAAATCCACGAATTGCGAGAGGGGGTGGCACAGCGACCCACGGGCCGAGATGATGGGTCTGCCCGGTGGTGCGACTATAGATTTGTGTACTTTGGGTAGTGTGTATAATACTGGCATCACAGGGTGGTCCTGAGTCAGGAATTTGCTGGTTTCTTCTGTGATCCAGGCATTATTCAAGCCCAATCGGATGATGCCATCAATCTCCTTCTTGTAGGCTATCGTCGGATCCCCCGGGAGGATGTACAACTGCAAGCTGTTGCTCAATCTCCAGCTTGTAGTATTGATAATTTAAAACCACAATCCCTCCATCCTTGTCTGCTGCTCTCACTATGATTCCCTTGTTCTCCCGTAGCATTTTCAGGGCAGCTCTCTCCTCTCTCGATGTATTAAAAAAGCTGGTCTTATGATTCTTCAGAATTTTCCGTGTGTCTTTAGTCACCAAGTTCATAAATGCAGCTATGTTGGGGTTCAGTGAGTGCGGGTCAAAGGTGCTCCTGGTCTTAAATGGATTTGGGGTAATGTCTCCAGAAGAGTTAATATCAATATTCTTAGAGAAGAAATCCTTTAACTTCAATTGTCTGTGCAGTCTGTACATATCAACCTCCCAGTCAAAGGAATCCTGCATATGGGTTGGCACGAATGATAAGCCTTTCTGTAGAATGCTAACCTCTGCCGGTGTCAGTGAGTGGTCCGATAGATTGTAGATCACCGTCTCGCTTGCCTGGTGCCCCTTGTCGCTTTTCCTTCGCGCACGGGATACCGCCGATCTCCGGCCACCTCTCCTGGTGGGTCTGTGCGCGTTGTGCCCTGCGGGAGAGTTCTCGCTCGACCGCCATCGCCCGGACCTAAAAAAGGCTCCATGGAGGCGTTATCCGGGGCATCTGATGCATCAGTATCACTGGTCGTGTAGCCCATCCTGGCGGCATCACCCCGCCTAGACCGAGGCTGGTATCGTCGCTGTGGACCGCTTCTACCGCTCTTCGTCTCACCCAGCCCCAGGAGCCATCGGTAGACGTTGCGCTCCTTGTAGTCCGCAGTCACCTGCCGGAGCTTCTCCTTCTTAAACTTGATTAAATTCGCCCTATAGGCATCAATTGTGTTCTGCATCTTGTCCAGCCAGTTGGTATCCGTGTCCGCTGCCAGGGTGTCCACATGTTTGGTTTCTATTGCTGCAATGTCCTTCTTCAATTTGGCAATTTCCTTGCTTGATTGGTCAATGACCAGAATCATAAGATCGAAAGAACATTTGTTTAAAATGGCTATCCAGCGTTTGCAGAAATCCATGTCACATCTGCCAATGGTAGGCTGATTTTTCACCCTGAACCCCCTTGGCAGCATCCTCGCTTTGTGGTAGTGTGACAGGGTGAGGCCATGTAGATAAAAATCCACTTCACGTTTCTTTAATTTAATGAGCTCATTGAAAACATCAGCCGCCTTATCAGGTCCTACTACGTCATCAAAGGACTCTGTGAAGCGGATCTGTGCGACCTCTGCATCACTGAAAAAATAGTTTGCACTCACGGTTTCTCAAATGAAGGCAGATGCTCGTCCTATATAGAAACATGTACAGGGTAACCAGGGAAATCCAGGTAACAAAGAGATAGCACATCACAATATAATGAAGTAAATAAAGTGTATTAACAACACAGGGCAGCCATTATATTGCGGTGTGCTGTCTCTTTGTTACCCGGATTTCTCTGGTTACCCTGTACTGTATATATACAGCTAAACCCCGTTATAACGCGCCTCGTTATACCGCGATTCGGTTATAACGCGGTTTTCCCGTGGCTCCCGTTTTTAAAAAAAAAAAAATAATTTTTTTGCACACTGCACACACTGCACACACTGCACACACTCACTGCACACACACTGCTCATTGCTCACACTGCCACACTGCACACACACTGCACACTGCACACTGCACACACACTGCTCATTGCTCACACTGCACACACTGACACACTGCACACACACTGCACACACACTGCACACACACTGCACACTGCATACTGCACACACACTGCTCATTGCTCACACTGCACACACACTGCACACTGCACACACACTTCTCATTGCTCACACTGCACACACTGACACTGCACACACACTGCACACACACTGCACACACACTGCTCATTGGACACACTGCACACACACTGCACACTGCACACACACTGCTCATTGCTCACACTGCACACACTGACACACTGCACACACACTGCACACACACTGCACACTGCACACAATTATTATATAGAAATAAACAGACAACTGCACTTTAACAGATGTATTTTGCCTGTACAACGTCTTGTGACTTTTGTTTCACAAAGTTAAGGGGGTGGGAAGTCATTGTGCTGTGGGGGTTGGGGGGGTGGCGGCCTGTCCCGCGGTGACAGGGGGAAGCGGGGAGCGGAGGGACATCCCCGCTCCCATCTCCTGCCCCGCGGGCTGTCCCGCGGTGACAGGGGGAAGCGGAGAGCGGAGGGACATGCCCGCTCCCATCTCCTGTCCCGCGGGATGAATATGCGCTAAAGCGCGGCGGCCATTTTTTTTCTTTCGCGACCCCGTTAGTAACGCGGTGGTCTCGGGGTGGACCCCGAGACCCGCGTTATAACGGGGTTTAGCTGTATATACACACATATATATATATATACACACACATATATATATATATACACACATATATATATATATATACACACATATATATATATATATAGGAACAAAGGAAGAAAGATAAGAAGTGGCGCCAATTGAGGACAAAAACTAGCCAAGTATGTCGTGAGAAACCGGTGAACCATATACTATTGGGAGTAAATATAAATGTAGCAGCTATAAAACACTAATACATAAAAAATACACATAAAAATAATATTAATATATAATAATAAAGAATTATAGAAGACACAAAAACCAGTCCCAGAACACTGTCCTTCTGAGTCTTTGCAGCCCGTTTGGGGGGAACACCACTCCTTTGAAGATATCTAAAGGAGAAAAAAAACAAAAAACAGGCGCACTCATAGTGTAGTAAAGTTAACCAATTTATATATGGGACTGGGTAAAATATGAACTGCTCACTCACAAACGGAGAATATAAAATCGCATGTATGAGATATAAACTCAATCGCCAACATGTAGAGCAGGAACTCGATGAATACTTCGGATAGACCGCCGTTTGCGTCGCTGTATAGTGGGGAAGCCGTGGTAGTGATTCTTCCGTATACCGGAGACAATCAGGCACCTCCTTGCGATTCCAATGTCTCTCATGTTGTAGAGGACTTCCGGATCAGCGTCCTTACTCTCAGTGCATGGGATTCACAGAAGGCTTCCGGGTCAGCCTAATCACTGACAGTGCAGTCAGATGCCGTATAGCAATGAGTCCCAACAGTACAAATGTATATCTCCGTTCTCTCAGAGTGAAAGATTCAACAGTAATAAAATATATACTCCAAATGTAAGACACCCTACGCGTTTCGTCTTTGCAAATATATATACTGTATATATATATATAAAGCAGAAAATAGCCTTGTTAGTCCAGTTGCGATAGTGCAGAAAATGAGTTTTTCAGTATTAGGTGATACCTTTTTTATTGGACTAACAATTTATGTCATAGGACAAGCTTTCAAGAGTTCTCCTCTCTTCTTCAGGTCTAGCAATACTGATATACATAGGAATCTATGGCTAAAACAGTGTAGAGTTGGTTTTTAAATCAGAAACAAATGCCAGCAGCTCATCTTCACTGCCCGTCCACAGAATGAAGATGTGTCGACTATAGCGAAGGTATTTGACGATATGCCGTCCATGCGTTGGTGCAGTTAATATGTGCAACGTTCATAACATCATCCATAAACAGATTTAGCGTACGACGGTGCCATATTTGAGCCCATGGCAGTACCCGTAAGTTGCAAGTAGTAGTGTTCTCAAATTTAAAGAAGTTCTTTATGGAGGATGACCTCAATGAGCAACATGTGAGAAAGTCACATGGTGGACCTGTTCGACTCCCGTTCTTCCAATTTTGTGCGTACTGTTCTAGGCCCTCTGCATGGGGAATGTTGGTGTGTACAGGCTGGACACATCTAGCGTAGCAAGAATACATTCTGCTGTGTTACGGAAAGATGACTGAGCTGACTCAATAAAGTCCGTGGTGTCCTTGATGTGTCCTTGATGTATGAAAACATTCCAGCCACCAGGGGCTGTAGATAGAAATCCACGAATTGCGAGAGGGGGTGGCACAGCGACCCACGGGCCGAGATGGGGTCTGCCCGGTGGTGTGCGAGATATAGATTTGTGTACTTGGGGTAGTGTGATAATACTGGCATCACAGGGTGGTCCTGAGGCAGGAATTGTGGTTTCTTCTGTGATCCAGGCATTATTCAAGCCCAATCGGATGATGCCATCAATCTCCTTCTTGTAGGCTATGTCGGATCCCCCGGGAGGATGTACAACTGCAAGCTGGTGCTCAATCTCCAGCTTGTAGTATTGATAATTTAAAAACCACCAATCCCTCCATCCTTGTCTGCTGCTCTCACTATGATTCCCTTGTTCTCCCGTAGCATTTTCAGGGCAGCTCTCTCCTCTCTCGATGTATTAAAAAAGCTGGTCTTATGATTCTTCAGAATTTTCCGTGTCTTTAGTCACCAAGTTCATAAATGCAGCTATGTTGGGGTTCAGTGAGTGCGGGTCAAAGGTGCTCCTGGTCTAAATGGATTTGGGGTAATGTCTCCAGAAGAGTTAATATCAATATCTTAGAGAAGAAATCCTTTAACTTCAATTGTCTGTGCAGTCTGTACATATCAACTCCCAGTCAAAGGAATCCTGCATATGGGTTGGCACGAAATGATGCCTTTCTGTAGAATGCTAACCTTCGCCGGTGTCAGTGAGTGGTCCGATAGATTGTAGATCACCGTCTCGCTGCCTGGTGCCCCTGGCTTTCCTTCGCGCACGGGATACCGCATCTCCGGCCACCTCTCCTGGTGGGTATGTGCGCGTTGTGCCCGCGGGAGAGTTCTCGCTCGACCGCCATCGCCCGGACCTAAAAAAGGCTCCATGGAGGCGTTATCCGGGGCATCTGATGCATCAGTATCAACTGGTCGTTAGCCCATCCTGGCGGCATCACCCCGCCTAGACGAGGCTGGTATATGTCGCTGTGGACCGCTTCTACGCTCTTCGTCTCACCCAGCCCCAGGAGCCATGGTAGACGTTGCGCTCTTGTAGTCCGCAGTCACCTGCCGGAGCTTCTCCTTCTTAAACTTGATTAAAATTCGCCCTATAGGCATCAATTGGTGTCTGCATCTTGTCCAGCCAGTTGGTATCCTGTCCGCTGCAGGGTGTCCACATGTTGGTTTCTATGCTGCAATGTCCTTCTTCAATTTGGCAATTTCCTTGCTTGATTGGTCAATGACCAGAATCATAAGATCGAAAGAACATTTGTTTAAAATGGCTATCCCAGCTGTTGCAGAAATCCATGTCACATCTGCCAATGGTAGGCTGATTTTTCACCCTGAACCCCCTTGGCAGCATCTCCGTTTGGGAGTGTGGGAAGGTGAGGCCATGTAGATAAAAATCCACTTCACGTTCTTTAATTTAATGAGCTCATTGAAAACATCAGCCGCCTTATCAGGTCTACTACGTCATCAAAGGACTCTGTGAAGGGATTGTGCGACCTCTGACATCACTGAAAAAATAGTTTGCACTCACGGTTTCTCAAATGAAGGCAGATGCTCGTCCATATAGAAAACATGTACAGGGTAACCGGGAATCCAGGTAACAAAGAGATAGAACATCACAATATAATGAAGTAAATTAAAGTGTATTAACAAAACAGGGCAGCATTATATTGCGGTTGTGCTGTCTCTTGTTACCCGGATTTCTCTGGTTACCCGTACTGTATTATACAGCTAAACCCCGTTATAACGGCCTCTATACCGCGATTTCGGTTTATACCGGTTTTCCCGTGGCCCGTTTTTAAAAAAAAAAAAAATAATTTTTTTGCACACTGCACACATGCACACACTGCACACACTCACTGCACACACACTGCTCCTTGCTCACATGCCACACTGCACACAACATGCACAAGCACACTGCACACACACTGCTCATTGCTCACACTGACAACACGACACACTGCCACACACCTGCCACACACTGCACACACACTGCACACTGCATACTGCACACACAGCTCATTGCTCACACTGCACACACACTGCACACTGCACACACATTCTCATTGCTCACACTGCACACACTGACACTGCACACACACTGCACACCACACTGGACACACACTGCTCATGTGACACACTGCACACACACACTGCACACTGCACCACACACATGCTCATGCTCACACTGCACACACGCACATGCACACACACATGCTCATTGCTCAACATGCACACACTGACACACTGACACACATGTACACTGCACACACACTCCTCATTGCTCACACAGCACACACTGACCACACGCACACAACTGCACACACTGCACACTGCACCAATTATTATATGAAATAAACAGACAACTGCACTTTACAGATGTATTTGGCCTGTACAACGTCTTGTGACTTTTGTCACAAATTTAAGGGGGTGGGAAGTCATTGTGCTGTGGGGTTGGGTGGGGGGGGGTGGCGGCCCTGTGTCCACGCGGTGACAGGGGGAAGGGGGAGCGGAACGGAGGGACATCCCCGCCCATCTCCTGCCCCGCGGGCTTGCCCGCGGTGACAGGGGAAGAGGGGGGAGCGGAGGGGACATGCCCGCTATCCCATCTCCTGTCCCGCGGGGAGAATATGCGCAAAGGCGGCGGCCATTTTTTTCTTTCGCGACCGTAGTAACGCGGTGGTCTCGGGTGGGACCCGAGACCGCCGTTATAACGGGGTTTAGCTGTATATACACACCATATATATATATACAAAACTATAAATATATATACAACATATTATATATATATATACACACATATATATATAATATACACACATATATATTATATATATATAGGAACAAAGAAGAAAGATAAGAAGTGGGCCAATTGAGGACAAAAAACTAGACAAGTATTGTGTGAGAAACCGGTGAACCATATACTATTGGGGAGTAAATAAAATGTAGCAGCTATAAAACACTAATACATAAAAAATACACATAAAAATAATATTAAATATAATAATAAAGAATTATAGAAGACACAAAAAACCAGTCCCAGAACACTGTCCTTCTGAGTCTTTGCAGCCCGTTTGGGGGGAACACCACTCCTTTGAAGATATCTAAAGGAGAAAAAAAACAAAAAACAGGCGCACTCATAGTGTAGTAAAGTTAACCAATTTATATATGGGACTGGTAAAATATGAACGCTCACTCACAAGGAGAATATAAAATCGCATGTATGAGATATAAACTCAATCGCCAACATGTAGAGCAGGAACTCGATGAATACTTCGGATAGACCGCCGTTTGGCGCTGTGTATAGTGGGGAAGCCGTGGTAGTGATTCTTCCGTTATACCGGAGACAATCAGGCACCTCCTTGCGATTCCAATGTCTCTCATGTTGTAGAGGACTTCCGGGATCAGCGTCCTTACTCTCAGTGCATGGGATTCACAGAAGGCTCCGGGTCAGCCTAATCACTGACAGTGCAGTCAGATGCATATGGCAATGAGTCCCAACAGTACAAATGAATATCTCCGTTCTCTCAGAGTGAAGGGTCAACAGCAATAAAAATATATACTCCAAATGTAAAACACCCTACATATATATATATATATATATATATATATATATATATATATAATATATATATATATAATATAATAATATATATATAATAGTAAATAAAAATGTATGCTCATCTGCATGTCTTAGGCAGGTCTGCAACCCCGCCTTTCCCCATTATCACCCAGCACCAGCACTTCCACTGCAGCAAGGGATTCTGGGAAATGACATGCAAATGAGCAACAGGGCCACTTTTTGCTTCAAAAACCATTTTAACATGGTTCCCATAGGCTTAAGTGCTGCATGGTCACAGCTTTGAGCACAGTCAGGGTTAAGGTGCATACCCAGAAAACCACCCACGGACAGCTGTTTCGACCTTAATGGGTCTCATCAGTGTGGGGTTGATTAACTGGGTATGCACAAAGAAGTATATTATATATCNNATATATATATATATATATATATATATATATATATATATATTCAGCTTCAGGACTCTTGCACCAAAGAAAACCATTATTTCGATAACTAAAAATGCCTTCCGCTGGTCGGAGTAAATTTCGAGCAGTGGTAACATCTTTCCCAATGTCACTGGTGTCTTCGCCTTTACCTATCTGCTGTCCCTGTTGGGGGCTTTTAGGGTGCTGCTGCTTTTGTTTAAAACAGAAAAAGGAGGGGTGGTTACCGGCAAAAACTAAGCATTCATGCAAGAATATACAAGAATGTTGCCAGATTTTTCGGATTTTAAATAATCCGATGTCGGATTTAACGTAAATCCCGTCCATGGACTGCGTTTATTTTGAATCCGACGTCGGATTGTAAAAAATAAAATAGAAAAAGATGGTGGATTCATCCGCTGCCAAAAATGTGTATAAATGTAACCCTCCCTGAAAAGAATTGAATTTTCTAGACACAGAAACAGTGCAGAAACAGTACAGAAGCACGGTGACGATGCTCGTCTCCGATCAGGAAGCGGACCCGCAGGGCTGAGGTAGGGATGCCAATTAACCAACCTAAACCCAGGGACAGAGTCCTGTTAGACTATCCGTGCTCGGTCAGCAGGCAAAGGGTCAGGGCAGGTGTCAGTTGTGCAGAATACAGGCGACAGGCAAAAGGTCAAGGCAGGTGGAAGGCAGCGAGGTCGGGGGTCACAGTCAAGGGTCAGCAACAGGAATTCCAAGTGAATAGGGAAGCCACAGGGATAGGCAAGCCACAGCAACAGGTTAGCCTCTAGAACAGGGGAGCCACAGGGATAGGCAAGCCACAGGAACCCGGAAGACTCAGGAATGGGGAAGGCTCAGCACGTAGAGCCCAGGGTGGCCAGGAACACAACGAAAAGTATACAATGCTCAGGCAGGGGCTGGAAGTCGCTGGCTGCTTTTTAAGCCCTTGAACAAGTGCAGCTGATATATAGCAGGCTGCCAGTAATCAAAATGTCCACAGCAGCCAGGTAAGGGCAGGTTCCAGCCAAAGGAACCCTTACAAGCACTAAGGTTGAACTTGATTGACGTATGTCTTTTTTCAACCTCATCTACTATGTAACTATGTACCCACTGAGTCCAGGTGGCAGGCCACCACCAGGAGTGGACACTGGACACACACAGACAGGGGTCTTTCCAGCCACTCACGGATTAATGGTTAAACTGCAAGTTTTATTAAGTAAATAATGTTTAAATGTTTGAGTTATAGTACTACCGCAGCAACAGCCTAACCAAGCCACTGTCATTAAAGACTCAGCAGATTCCCTTCTTAAGAGCCACCAACTCACCACTGCTTTGTGAGCTGTGGCTTCCCGAAAGGGTGATGTGTGGTCATTAGAGTACGCTATAAGTCCACAACTTTTATACTCCATTTTAAGTTTGGAGGGACATCGAATGATAGATAAAGCCTCCCCAAAAACATATGTTTTGTGAGCTTTCAGGATGTCTAAACAGTGAACTGCATTTTTGTGGTGTCTGTTACCCAATTGTACTTGCATAAATACGAAATGCCTGAAGCCAATTATTGAAAGATCTTGGAACTGGTACGTGCCTCTCCTTCCTGAACTTTCCTCTGGTTTCTTTTTGCTTCAAACTAAAGATTCCTTCCTGGAAGAGAGCAGTGATAATGAATCCACAGCTTTTCCCTTCCATGTTTTTCTTTTGCTAATAATGTAGCAGCCCTGGAAGAGCAGCCTGGCAGCATAACGTCTCCTTAAAACAGCATCCTCAGACCAAAAAACAAGGAAGAGGCCAGATGAAGAGCAGATGACATCTGAGAATTAAATGCACCCACTCCCATCCTTGGCTGAACTCGAGGGGCCTACACCTTGGACACTTGAGAAGGGGGAGGCAGTTGTCACTGCCTTGTCACTTCTGAAAGCTAAGGACTTAGTTAAGGGAGCACAGCCCTTCACAAAAAGGACAACCAGGTGCATTAATGGCTGAAAAGGTAGTCATCAAACCCACTGAATCAAGTTCTGCCCCATGCACTCCTTGACTCCCAGCCTAAAGATGGTGGTCATCAGTGACTTCGCACATTACCCAGAGCAGTGGCAGCATATACCGCACCTGCTGAAGCGGTTTCTCACAGCTCCTGTTCCCTCAGTTGTCCCTTCCCCACCGCAGTTTCTTTGTGACGACTTCTTTCAGATGAGTCCTGGTTCCTCCTGTCCTAGTGGGTGGACCTGCTCTTTTTTTCCGGTCTGAATCATTCAGCACCACAACTTCTTCCTAGGGCCACTACAGCTTCAGGTGCTGCAGGATCCCCACCTCGATTGGCTGGCTGCGCAATGAATGGCGATGCTACTGACAAGGTGGAAGGTGCTGCTGCTAGGCATTCTTGCATCCATTTACTTCCACCATACTGCAGCGCCCTTTCCTATGATGGCCAGGAGTAACGGTTACAAGCTCCAGAGCAGCAGCCAACATACTCTCAGGTGGAAGGGAATAATTGACAAGATCTTACACTACAGATAACTCAAGTCATCACCCTGCCATACGTTGCTGCTTACACCCAATTTTCCAGCACAAACCTGCACATGGCACCGTGATGTCTCATCCCAACAAATCTCCACTTTACATTCACCTGCCCAGCAACTACCAACTAGCCAATCTCCTGTGACCTAATCCTACAACCTCTATTTAATGCCAAAATCCCCAGAAAAGCATATAAAGGAAAATTGCAATGAACATTGAATTAATGCTTGCAAACTCTGACTAGGCTGCAAAATGTTTTGCCGATAAAAAGGGCACATTTTGGGTGGTTCGAAAACTCCTGTGAAAGATTCCCATGTCTCTGTTTATTAGTGCAGGTCCTTGATTTTTTTAATTTGCAAATGTGAGCATTTCATAAAGCATGCAAAGATCGAGCATTTTTACCAGAGTAGTCTGCCAAAAAGAAACAACATTTCACAAAACAATTGTTTTAAATGTCTTTCAATGTACACAGATATTATTAATTATTCTTATTTTGCAAGCAAGTTCTTAATCATTACGCCAGCCTTAACCCCACAAACCATATCCACAGCCAGCAAGAGCAGTCCGCAAAAACTGACGAGCTTCAAAGACAAGAGGAGGTTCATTTTGGTAGGAATCGTGTTCTTACAAATGACAAATGGTACAAATTCCATGCCGTGCAAAGGTAATAAGTTGTGAAAGTGCTGTTGACATATACACAAGGCCAGATGTTTCATTTTTGCTGCAGAATAAAGAGGTTAAATACTTGATGACAGATTGGTCAGTGCAGAAAAAACCCAATCGCGAAACAAGTACAGTACTGGTTTTTAGCACAATATTAAAATAAAAAATGATGCTGATTATAGCCACTACTGTATATGATGCAAAATACACATAAAATGTATCTTGAGGCATTTACATGTAGAATGAAAATGTCTCAGTGAGTGGATGATTCAGGAAGCTTCGAGTATAGGAATATAGGAACTTGATTAACATGAACTTTTATTGATTTTAGTTTTCATGTCTAAATTGCTTTAATACAGTACTTAGGGGGTTTATTCATTAGACTGTATCATGGAAACTCATATGGGCTTCAATGGGAGTTTCCGTGCCATACTATCCCTACAGAAATTTGTCTTCACCTACAGTATGTTACCTCGGCAGTGCTAGAGGGGTGCGTTTCTCTTAATGTAAAAGCACACAGGGGGGTAAGTGCATATTGCAATGATAAATAGTAATAAAACAAAATTCCCAACAATGCACAAATTAAAACTCCCCATTACAAAACTAATGTAAAATTCAGCACAGGATCTACTGTATGTAAAAAATAAAATAATTTAAAAAAATATTCCATTCTATATTTTTTTGTACTTGTTACTTGCAGGCTAGAGACATTGAGACACTTAATTTCATATTACCTCTAAAGTTAGAACTCTGAATCCGATCCAAACTAATTTTGAAGTCATAACTCATTTGCAAAATAGCAGCACGATCTGGGGAATAAAAGATTGAGTTACAGTTTGTTATCCAGTAGCTTTGTATAGTTCACGGAGTGAGTACACACCAATATACTTTTATTTATTTATTTGTAAAATGTTTTACCAGGAAGTAATACATTGAGAATTACCTCTCGTTTTTAAGTATGTCCTGGGACATAGCAGGCCAGGGCCGCCATCAGGGGGGGACAGCAGGGACAGGTGTCCCGATCCCGGTTTCTGCGGGGGCACTGGCTGGCCGGCACCGCAAGTTGGGCCTGACTTTTGGCACGGATGCCGGTCTTCTTGCGGCCGGGCCCCGGTTCTCCCTCAGCTGCAGGCCCCTTTCTTCTCTGTCCCACACCGAGCTTCCAACACCGGCACGCGACGGGCCTCTCTAACGTCAGCGCGTCAGAAGTAAGCTTGAGCAAGCTTCCTGCGTGCGGCAGCAGGGGGAGACCTGGCGCGCGCACCAGCGTTGGATGCATGTGGGACAGAGTGTAAGAGGCCTGCAGCTAAGGGAGATTTGAGGCCCGGCCGTGAGAGGACCGGCAGCCCCCCCCCCCCACAGACACCAGGCCCGACCTGACAGCCACAAGATAAATCTATTCTTTATTAGTATTGTTGGGGGGGGGGGGGGGGGGTGGTGGTGTATTTTTTATATGTATTGGTATTTTTTTATATGTATTGTTTTTTTTATATGTATTGGTTTTTTTCTATGTCTTGGGGTCTTTTCATATGTATTGGGGTCTTTGTATATGTATTGTGTTTTTTTTTATATATGTATGGAGGGGGGTTGTATGTATTTTTATAAATATGAATTGGAGTATTTTATATGTATTGGGGAGGTGGGGGGGGGTTTAATGTATTTGGTGGAGTTTGTATATATTTGGGGAGGTGGGGGGTTGTATATATTTGGGGGGGGATTTTTCTGTATATATTTGGGGGTGGGAAGTTTTTTGTATTGAACGGTGGTTTTTTTTTTATATATATTTTGTGGGGAGAATTGTGTGAGGGGGGAGGGAATGAGTGTGAGGAAGGGATAATTCATGGAGGGGGAGAGTGAGAGGAGAGAGTGGGTGAGTGAGGGAAAGAGGGAGTAAGAGTGAGATGCAGGGGAGAGAAATACATGTGAGGCAGGGGGCAGGGATTTAGTGAGAGTGGGATAATTGATGGAGGGGGGTGAATGAGAGGTGAGACATTGGGGAGAGAAATATATGGGAAAAGGGAGGGAAATAGAGGGGCTTGCGAGGTGTGAAATTTGGCTCACAACACTGCCAAAGGGGGAGCACCAGTGGTGGGGGCCTTGGTCAGAACTGTAGTCCTGGGCTCCAGGAAATCTGTCTAGGGCCCTCTACATAGCATTTTCAGGCACTGATTTCTGTGGTTTCATTTGTGGTGCCTGAGGCACATGGATAAAAGTGATATTCACCATAGTCACTGGATGCTGAGCTGACACTGGGATTTCAGGTGCTGGATCAGTATCCTACTTCTTGATACTCATGTGTGATAGCTTGGTTATCATAAATCATTATCTGGTTGTGCTTATTTGCTTGGTTGTCTTATACTTTTTGCTGAATGAGCCTAATTTATTGAGCTGGATGTGTTGTACTTTCCACTTTATTTATTTTATTTGTTATTGATGATCTTTGGTGCGTTGTTAATTAAATATTTTTATTTTCACCGTGCTTGCTATAGTGTTATTTTATTTGTGGGAATACATTGATATCCCGGTGAGATTTTGTTTCATTTAAAGTGCGGAGGACTATTTTGTAGTGTTGCAAGGTAGACATGGCGTTACAGAATATGGGACAGAGATTCCTCAATTGAGACTATGACCCAGAGTAGGGTCGGCCTTTTCTATGGTGCGACTCTCCGATAGATTCCCTGTTGACAGTAAAGACTGATAGGGCGACACAGGATCATTTTTGCTTTATCAACTTATTTAGTACGGCTTCTGGTCTAATTAAAAAAAAGCATACTAAGGCATTGGCTTTTGTGTTGGCGGCTGATAAGCGAATAGGTAATCAATTTGCTAAACCACCTCTTTTGTTTTGTTATAAGAGAGGACGAAATGTGTGTGACTATCTTGTACAGTCGGACCCTATTAATAAATATGCTGCCCAGACCCACAGACTTACTAAGATACCAGGAATGTGTAAAAGCCACGGATATATCGATTGTCAATTATTGCTGATGGGCAATTCCTATGCACACCCACATGATGGCAGCAAACAGAAAATTAGAAAACTGTGAGATCCGTTTCGTAGTATATTTCATTACATTTCCGTGCAGACTTTACTCTCCTCGTCTACGATACTAAAAGAACGAATCAACTTGTACCGCTTTGCCATTTGTATGATACTGGCCAGTACAGAAATGATTGAAGATCTGCAATTTCACACTGCTAAAGCAGTGTATCGGTCCCAAGAGGGGCCTTCTTCAGGGCTACCTGGTGTTCTATGGAATAAATAAACCCACTTTTTTTATTTTTCACAACCTTTGTCAACATCGGTATCTAGTCTATATAGCAAACACTTACACCGCTACCTGCAACTGTCAATTTACCTGGCACCGCTACTTTTTTTCAGGAGTGTGCAGCCATCTTTCTCTCCAAAAAGAATGAGAACGCACATCTGGCCTATCTCTACTAGAATTTTTTATATTCATACAGTGATGGGAAAAAGTTTGTGAACCACTTAGGATTTTCAAATGTTTAAAACCTAAAATGTTATTAGATCTTAATCTAAGTCCTAATAATAGGTAAAGATAACCTCATCAAATAAATGGCACAAAACACCATACTTTTTTAACATTGATTTATCCACAAATGATTAAAGCTTCAATAGCCATGCATGAAAAATGATTTGAACCATTAGATTAAGTTCCCCTTGAGCAGAAATTACGTCAACTAAGAGTTTCCTGTAACTGCTGGTCAGTCTCTTGTCGGTTTTGAGGAATTGTGGCCCATTCCTTCTCACAGAACTGCTTCAACCCAGTGACATTTGATGCATGGACAGCTCGCTTCAGGTTCTGTCACAACATTTAGATGGGGTTTAGGTCCAGACTTTGACTAGGCCATTCTAAAATGCGGAATTTCTTTTTCTGCAGCCATTATTTTGTAGGTCTGCTTGTATGTTTAGGATCATTGTCTTAAGCTTCAGTTCATGTGTTCAGTTCATGTGTGTAGAAAGAAAATGGGGATGAATCCCCTGAGGTGCTGCCAAAACTCCTCCGTGTGGTTTAATCAGCGTGGATATAATTAATTCAGGCGAAAGGGAAACGGATCAATATACCAATATACCAATATACGGTCCATATATAGCTGTGTAGTGGCCCCAGAATTATGCTAATCCAGTCAGGTGGCAATATGCATAGGGGATGGAGGAGGGGGGAACCAATAAGGGGCACATAGACAATGCTGGCATAAGGCACTACCCTCGCACATCACAATCCCTTACCCTCCTCCTATGAATCCTCTAAACTGCACAATGTCCTGAGAAGCACTAGCCACATGTCAGCAATCATAAAATTACATGTAGCCTCCATGGCCAGGAGAGATGCCGGGTGCTGCCGGAGGCCAGCGGCAGACCCGACGGCCATCCCAAGGGTGGGGGCCGTTGCAGGGAGCGGTGCTCTGTCTCCGCGAGCGGGCCGGTTGCCGGGGACGCGATCGGGCCGTTGCTAAGGCCGCGGTCGCGTCTCTAAGGTTCCAACGGCCGGCGAAGAGAGCGGCGCCATTACTCCACCACTCGCGCATGCGCAGTGATCGCGCGAGTGTAGGAGCCAGCCAGGAGAGTCGCGCGAGAGGTAGGGAGAGATTGCGGCGGCCATTAGGGGTTAGTGCAGGTGTAGGAAAGGCACGCACACGGCCCCAATGTTATTACAGGCGCCCAGGGACTACAATTCCCATAGTGCTTAGCGAGGGAGGCACCAGGTGCCTCATAGGAGCCAATAGGGCTGCAGGACGGTCAGGAGAGCAAGTGGATACATTTCGCGGGCAGAGAGCTTGCGACTCAGTCAGAGGAAGGGGCAGACCAGGGAAGGAGGAAGGGTACCACAGAGAGGGACCCTGTACTAGTCCAGCACCCTCTTGGCCCAAGATACGGCCCTAGTTAACCCTTATTCCCCCAGGTTAGTGAGTGTTGCCAGGGATAGTCTCAGAGAGGGACCCTGTCACTCATGGTAGTCAGAGCTGGGGAATAGCCAGGGATAAAGGGGGCTGAGGTTAGTCTGCAGACGCATTGCTGCAGGCTTTCGGTGAATTAGTGGCACGAGACAGCTGGGGGGTTCATAGCGGTAACCAGTCCGGGGAGCCATTGCCCAGGCCGGCATTGCGCGTAGTACGAGGCAACTGGGGGGGTTCATAGCGGTAACCAATCCGGGGAGCCATGGCCCAGGGCCCGTATTATGAGTAGGGTGGGTACAAGACCTACCTATATAGGATAGGCAACCCCGAATGCCCTAGAAGTTGACCCTTAAGCCACTTAAGGATGCTGTGTTATAGGGACGCCTATAGTGCAGTATGTGTCATGTTGCTATTGTGTTAGTGAGGGACTCAGCGGATGCTGCGGTTCCAGTGAAGGAGTTCGGATCCACGTTGGGGTCCACAGAGAATATCGCTAGGATAGGATCAGACGGTTCCATCACGCGTCTGACCCTTTGTGAAGCGTTGCTGATCCGAGCACCGGAGTGCTCGGCAGGTATCTACAGTTCTAAGTGCACCAACGGGCCCTTAGTGTAACTGTGACTGCGCAGTCACCCATTGACTCTCTGCAAGAGTGCGGGACATTGGGTGGGATTCTTTGGACACTGGGTGGGATCACCTAGGGTTGGGGAATCGTCCTGCGAGACGTCACGGTTAGTGTCTCCTCCTGAGAGGGACACAGGTTATGTTATGAATGTGATGTGTCGTATTACATGTTAGTAAATTCGCTAGTTATTATACCCCATTGTGTATGTGATTATTGTGTTTGTCCTGCGAGGAACCACTTCCCCTCTGGTGGGAGCCATTGCAGGTGGAGGCGCTGCACCTATTGTAAGTGGTTGTCCATAGTATTGCAATTGTCCAGGTTCCCCGTGGCGGAAGCTCAGCCCTCCTGTGAGCCAACAGGTAACGCACCACACACAGCTGGTAACACGTATGTTCTCCGCACCCACACCATATCTGCGATTGGGGGGGGGGAAAACCCGTTACATACATGTACTCACTGATCTTGATAGAAGGCAAGTCAACCTTGAAGTATCCATTTCAGAAGGCGTGCATCGCTCTCACAGAAGCAAGGAAGACGGAAAAAAGGGAACAAGCACTGCAAACAATTCGAACTGGAGGCGGGTTAAAAATGCAAAAAAAATTTATTTAGGCATGATGCCTAAGAAAAAACACTAACAGCACAGTATCTGATCGGTTCGTGCTGAAGGTCAAAGTGCCTTCAGCACGAAACGCGTCAGAGGACTGTGCTGATAGTGTTTTTTCTTAGGCATCATGCCTAAATAAAGTTTTTTGCATTTTTAACCCGCCTCCAGTTCGAATTATTTGCAGTGCTTGTTCCCTTTTTTCCGTCTTCAGTTCATGTGTGGATGGCCTAACATTTCCTCTAGAATCTTCTGATACAATGCAGAATTTATGGTTGTTTCAATGACAGGTCCTGACGCAGCAAAGCAGCCCAAACCATCACACTCCCACCACCATGCATGAGGGTTTGGGTGAGATTCTTCTGTTCAAATGCAGTGTTTGTTTTTTCGCCAAACATAAAGCTTCTTATTGAGGCAAAAAATGTCTACCTTTGACTCAACTGTCCAGAGAACATTGTTCCAGAAGGTTTGTGGATCATCCATGTGCTCTTTTGCGTATTGCAGATGGGCAGCAATGTTTTTTGTAAACAGCCGTGATTTCCTCCTTTCATGAACACCATTCTTGGTCAGTCATTTTCTGATAGTCGCGTCATGAACACTCACATTAGCCAAGGCGAGAGTGGCCTGCAGATCCTTGGATGTTGTTCTGGGGTTCTTTGTGACTTCCTGGTTGATTTGCCGGTTTGTTCTTGGAGACATTTTGGTAGGACGACCGCAGTTATCGGGGTTTTGGCCTTGAACTTTCTCTGTTTCTCTGACAGTGGATTGGCGGAGCCCCATATCCTTACAAATGGGGTTGTAACCGTTTCTAGATGGATGAGCATCAATAACTGCATTTCTAAGGTCCACAGAAATTTATTTTGATAATGGCATGATATTTTTCCACACACCTGTAGTGTGAAGACCAAACTCAAAACATTTCTGATCTTTACATAGGGTGGGGCCTCCAAAACTGTCTAGTTATTTAAACACCTGATTAATTTAGCTGATAAAACCAGGGTTTCCCTTACTTTTGCACTCACCCTGATTCTTAATTACTCATTGTTTGTCTAATTCATACATTTTGTTTCAAAATATGGAATTGGTTAATATAAACCCTATTGGATATTTAAGTAAAGACTGTTTTTCATCCATAAGGTTATCATGGGAACATTATGGAATTTATGTAATTATCATTTGGGTTCCCAACCTTTTCCTCAACACTGTTTATATGCTGTATGTATGTCTTTATTTATATAGCGCCATTAATGTACATAGCGCTTCACAGTAGTAATACACACGACAATCATATAAATAACAGATGTAGCCAGGTCCCCCTTGTCATAATTGAACCCCCTCCTTCCTCTGTGCAGGGCCGCCGAGGACGAGGGAGTGAGGGGGCGGGTGCGCTAGCCGCGCGTTACTTTATAGTTGCGGCCGGTTGCCGGGGACGCGAGCGGGCCGATTGCCGGGGATGCAATTGAGCCGCTGTTAAGGTCGCGTTGCTGCGGTCCCGGTGGCTCGCGGAGCAGGGCGCCGCCATTGTTAGGTGCGTTGCGCATGCGCAGGGGCTAGGAGCGCCGGGAGGACTTCAGGGAGCTCGCACATGCGCAGAAAAGAGCCAGAAAAGCCCGCAAAGCCCTAGCCTATTAGGGAAGGCTCTAAGTAGGGACTACGAGTCCCAGGAGCCTCTGTATGCCCCACGTGATACCAGGGAGCCAATAGGGCTTAAGAGCTTCCTAAAAGCAGGTGGATACAATTTGCGCGCTGAGCCCACGCTAGTCAGTCAGAGTCAGGAGCAGCCCAGGGAAGGAGGTAGGGTGCAGGAGTCAGGGTCTCCCTGAACTAGGCCAGCAGCCCTAAGGCCCAAGTTAACCCTGATTCCCCATCAGGTTAGTGAGTGTTGCCAGGGACAGTCCTCAGGTTAAGGACCCTGTCATTTACTTTAGTTAGAGCTGGGGAACAGGAAGGGTAGAAAGGGACAAGTGGGCTTAGTGTTAGTCTGCAGTGCGTGGCTGCAGGAACTAGGGGAGGCAAGTAGTGTGAGGCAACTGGGGGGTTCATAGCGGTAACCAATCCGGGGACCATAGCCCAGGGCCCGCGTTACGAGTAGGGTGGGTGCAGGGACCTACCTGCATAGGATAGGCAGCCCCGCAGGCCCTAAGAGTTTCCCCTAAGCCACCTAAGGTTGCTGTGCTGTAGGGACGGCCTATAATACAGTGAGTGTTACATTGTTACATAGTTATATAGGGACACAGCGGACGCTGCGGTTCCTGATAAGAGGTTCGGACCCAAGTTGGGGTCCACAGAGACTATTTCCAGGGTGGAATCGCCCCTGGCGGTCCTCGTGCAAGGAGTCCGGTTGGGGATCAGACGGAGTCATCCTATGACTGATCCTTTGTGAAGTGTTGCTGATCCGAGCACCGGAGTGCTCGGCAGGTACTATACGGTCATAAGTGCACCAACGGGTCCTTAGTGTAATAGTGACTGCGCAGTCACCCATTGCCTCTCTCTGCAAGAGAGCGGGACATTGGGTGGGGTTCTTTGGACACTGGGTGGGATCACCTGGTGTTGGGGAAGCGTCCTGCGCGACATTGTAGTAAGTGTCCCCTCGAGAGAGGGACACCTGTCATGATATGTTGCATGGTATTGTGTTATATGCTGTTCCCAGTAAATGGTATTAGTTATTATATATATCACTGTGTGTGAGTATTGGTTATTTGTATGTGTCCTGCGAGGAACCACTCCCCCTATGGTGGGAGCCATCGCAGGTGGAGGCGCTGTATCGAGTAAGTGGTTACCCCTAGTATATATTGCCCCAGGTTCCCCGTGTCGGAAGCTCAGCCCTCCTGTGAGCCAACAGGTAACGCACCACACACCTGGTAACACTATATGTTTCTCCGCACCCACAGTGTAATCTGCGATTGGGGGGGGGGGGGGGGGGAAACCCGTTACACAAATAATACAAATAACAGATCATGGTAATAAGTCCTTCAGACATAAAAGTAACATTTAGGAAAAGGAGTTCCTCTACGAAGAGCTTACAAACTAATTGGTAGGTAGGAAGAACGTACAGAGACAGTAGGAGGGCATTCTGGTAAGGGCGTCTGCAAGGGGCCAAGCTTTATGTATCAGGTGTATAGTATTAGGTGGCTCTTAAAGGTGGAAAGAGAGGGTGCTAGTTGGGTATTGAGGGGAAGGGCATTCCAGAGGTGTGGGGCAGTCAGTGAGAAAGGTTTAAGGTGGGAAAGGGCTTTAGATATAAAGGGGGTAAGGAGAATACATGCTTTAGCGGAACGCAAGAGTAGGGATGGTTCAAAGCAAGAAATTACAGCTGAGATGTAAGGTGGGCAGAAGAGTGCAAAGCTTTAAAAGTGAGGAGGAGAATTGAGTGTGTGATGCAGGATTTGATAGGAAGCCAGGAGAGTGATTTCAGCAGGTGAGACACTGAGACAGATTTAGAAAAGAGTAGGAAAAAGTAGAGTGATTCTGGCAGCAGCGTTTAGGATAGGTTGAAGGGGAGAAATGTGAGAGGCAGGAAGGACGGACAGCAGGAGGTTACAGTAATCGAGATGGGAGAGAATGAGGGCCTATGTCAGAGTTTTAGCAGTGGAGTGTCACGCCTGTATGCCCGCAGACCAAGCTAGACCCCAGTACTGAGGTGGGAACGGTATGATACCACACATCCACAGCAGTGGGAGCAAGCCCGGAGTGTGGTATAGCGTTGCTGGGCCTGTTGGAAGAGTTGTTAGTTTATATTTGCAACGCTTGGGGAATGTCCGTGAGAATAGTCGTGTCTGTTTGCCAATGTTCAGGGATCCAGAGGGTAGAGTCGTCAGAGGGCAAGCCAGGTCCTAGGAAGTGAGAGGTCAGCGGAGTCGGATGCGGAGCAGGGTTCAAAGGGATACCAGAGAGCAGAGTAGTCCATCACAGGAGCACAGAGGGAGCACAGCATAGGTCAGGTACACACAGGGAAACAGGAACTATGCAGAGCGAGGAAGAGGTGGACAGACAGGGATTATAAAGGAAGGTGCACCAATGACAGAGAGGGGAGGAGTAGAGAGAGAAGTGGGTCTATTTTGATCTGGTTTGAAACTGATTGGCCGGCGAAGCCGGCCAATTCAGTTGAACACCAATTCTACTTGTTGCCAAGTAGAACAAAGATAAACCAGTCAAACAAAAATTAAATGAACCCAACAAGTGCACTGATGAAGTGCACTTAAAACAGAAGGGTTAAATCTAAAGAACCCTTGATGGGGGATACCGAGCAAAGCACCCCGCCTAACGCCCACTGGGAGGCAAACTCTGAAACCGTCCCAGTAGACTCGGCGTGCGAGTACTCTGCCCGAATACGGGAGTGCACCAGCGCCCGAAACATGGCCACGATGTTTGTTGGGACCCCTCCCTCCAAACACTGCTTCCTGGTTTTACAAATGGCTACCTTAGCCAATGCCAGGAGCAGGTTGACCAGGAGATCCCTAGGTTTATTGTTCCGGGACACTGGGCACCCAAAAATAAAAAGATGAGGGGAGAAGTGTAGCCAGAACTGCAGGAGA
>WSYH01004925.1:0-47608 GCA_036426205.1 Ascaphus truei
ATGAAAACTAACACAGAAAGATAGAATCCCCAGAATAGCACTCTAACATACACAAATTGTATCAAAAAATGTTTATTAATCACATACACATAAATGGTTATAATGAGGAGCAGTAGTGACCTACAAAGCTGATATAAACTGAGCCTTAAGGTGTAGGGAAAAATGCTACACTGCAGTAACAAGGACAAAGTGTGTAAATAAAGTGTAGAGGCAAGAATTTCTTGCATCAGAACACTCAGACCGACCGGTCAAGTACTACCTAAGTTGAAGCCCCCTGTGTGAAGTGCTAGTACTGTATGAAACTAGTGTGTAACTAACAAGCAAGGAAAAGAATAAGTTAATTATATAAGTTAGTTATATGATCCAAGCCTATAGATATGACACACACAGATGAGCAAAAAATTGGCAGATATAAATAACAAGCCAAAATAGGTAGCAAAAGTACTTAGACCAGTCCTGAGTGTACAGCAAAGTGTCCAGCAGAGTAGTTGCAGAGTGATAGCAGATATCCACAGCTTAACTGCTCGTAGGTTCAGGGAGAGCGAGTCTCAGCCACTGCACTGCACATGCTACCAGGTTCAATATAATGAAGTACATAAAGTGTATTAACAATACAGGGCAGCCATATATATACATATATGTATGTATGTATGTATATATATACATATATATATATATATATATATATATTTATATATATATACCGGTGAACCCCGTTATAGCGCGGTCCTGGGTCCACCCCGAGACCACCGCGTTAGTAACGGGGTCGCGAAAAAACGAAATGGCCGCAGCAATTTATTTTTTATTTTTTAAAGATGGCTGCCGCATCAGTGCTACCGCGTCCGCTGGAGGGAAAGCTGAGAACTCTCCCAGCGTTACCAGACCCAGTGGGGCAGCGGCAACCACACATATCTCTTACCTGGATTTGGCAGCTCTGCTCCCGGTGTCTGTCAGTGTTCGGAATGCCCAGCATTTCACTGCTGTGTTACGATGGCACTGCGCATGTGCATGGGATCGGGTTTCAAAGAAGAGACTGTGGCATCCCTGCTTTGTTTACATGAGCCATGTGCAATGCTCTCCACATCCAGACACATGCGCTGTTCCTGGCTATGACTAAACACTACACAGACTGTATGGGTGGACAGTGTGTGTGTTAGTGTGTGTCAGTGTGTGTAAGTGTCTTAGTGTCATTGTGTGTGTCAGTGTGTGTGTGTGTGTTTAAGTGTGTGTAAGTGTGTTAGTGTCATTGTGTGTGTCAGTGTGTGTGTGTGTGTTTAAGTGTGTGTAAGTGTGTTAGTGTCATTGTGTGTGTCAGTGTGTGTGTGTGTTTAAGTGTGTGTAAGTGTGTTAGTGTAAGGGAAGCGGTGTGAAAAGTGTGTGTAAGTGTGTTAGTGTCATTGTGTGTGTCAGTGTGTGTAAGTGTGTTAGTGTAAGGGTGTGTGTCAGTGTCAGTGTCATTGTGTGTGTGTGTGTGTGACAGTGTGTCGGTGTGTGTTTAAAACCTCAGCAGTAGAATAAACAATACAGAAAATGTACAATTGTACAGTATTAACACGTTTATTGATGCATTCTACAATAAAGTACTGTATTTAAAACACCAATTAGCGTGTTGTCCATTTCTCATAAATACTGTAAATAAAGTACTGAACGTTAAATAACTTTTTGCTCAACACACAAAAACACATACAGTATCCACTGTAGATATATCACATACTGAACTCGAACTTCTTTTATACAGTACATCTAACATTCCAGTTACTGTACATTGCTGTTTGAACATTAACAATGGGGCTGTAATTCCAAATTAAAGTGAAAACAGTGTAATGCACTCTGTGTTCATGTAACAACTATACAACAAAAAACATACAGTACTGTACATAATAAAAACAGCTTGAGATTACACTTTATAAAAACTATCGAGGGTTGTCTGTTTCAGTGCATCTCTTTTCTTTTTTTTGACGATTTCAATGATTCTTTTCAATTGCAAGATTGTAATTGAATCGATGTTTTCTGTCTCTAGAAATGTAAGTTCTGTTTGTAATCCTACGAGCGCCTCTGTGATCTTTGGTGGCTGATCTGGTTCCTCGTCCTCATCGTCTTCAGTAGTATCCAAATCAGTATTTTCACTGCTAAGGCTTTGAATGATTTCTGAGTCCGTCATATGTTCATGAGTAGGACAGCTGCTGTCCCCATCGACCCAAGAGTCAATTGTAGCCCCACTTTCCGTATCAAGGAACGGTTCCAGTACTCGTTCTACATTGGCCATTTCCTGTTCTGTGAGGCCTTCATTAACATAGTTTGCAAATAACAGATTGGCGGCGGTGACTTCTTCCTCCGTAAACCAGAAAAAGTAGGGGGTACAGTGACCTGTACTCCAAAGAAAATTCACTTAAATGCACAATACCTAAATTTAAAATTTAACCTTAATATCAAGTACTTAAAACATATATTACCAAAGTACAATGTGAAACCGTTTTTAAAATAATCAATTAAAAGAACTCATGCAAGCAGGCAGTCTCTAATGTTTAAATGCTCCCAGTATATATCATTAAAACTGGAGAATAAGAGGCTGCTAGGATGCACACAGCTGAAGTGAGCAAACAAGCCCACCACTTCACTGATTAGCCTAGTGAAATAGTGAATATCGTAGTGGCTACTAATATCATTTGTTGATAATGGCAGTATACACTCCTAATCAGGTCTTAACCTACTCCAGGAATCCTTGCCTAGCCACTTACCCTAATTTTTCTAATTGGTAATCTTTTGAACGGGGCTGACAAGTACTGATTAAATCGCCCATGAATGGGGTTGTCGCATCATAACACGCGTCCAACGCGCGTTTCCCTCCTACTAGGAGCTTCCTAAGGACAAAATTTGCATTAGGGCTAACCGAACGTATTAAACCCTGCGCTCCCATGGTAACGTAATGGCGCCAGCTACTGCGCATCCGCAATAGAGCGCGAGCGCAACTACTAAAAAACATATCAAACCAACCTTCCAACACTGATTGGCAGGGTGCTATAGTTAAACCTCCCAAGTTGTAACGAGGGTTTGCCAGGACTTGTTAAATATGGGAACAGTTAGATAAAAGATCCTCCCATTTTTTTATGAATTCCGTAGATGTAATGTAGTATGCAGGGCTAACTCTCATTCTCAAACCGCGTGGAATCATATTAATCTCAAGATACTTCTGTAGGCTCGTAATGTGTTGGGAGCTGTGAATATTTTCCAAATCAAGGGACTGCAATTAACAAACACAATGATTTGTTTGGACCTACTGGCTATGTCCTTACCACAGCTATTTTGTGTTCGACGGGATATATACCACCAGACCAGGTACAGCAATGGGAAAGCATGTGCTCCCACATATGCTAATTTGTACTGGGCTGGGTGGCAATTTGTCATGTGTTTATGGAGGAGAGCTATCTATGATATCTGACCCTATCTTATCTATGGATCAGAATACATAAGATGATATCCATTATTATGGGATGGCCCTCACAATCTTTTACGCGGTCATGGAATGGAATTGAACAATAACACACTGAACTGAGACTAACAACTGTTTTAGCACTACATCCATTACTTCCTGGATCTGATAATCTAGGTGGATAGTGACGCCAACATTCAAACCAAGTGTACAGGAAGAGTACAGCTACTATAGTTTGTTATGGCCCAAAAGTCAACACCCGCCCTAGTCTCATCTCTGGCATCCCCACTGGGCAATATCTCCGCTTACGCAGGAATTGCTCTACAATTCAGCAATTCAGCAACTCAATAAGGAACTACGAGGAACGGTTCTTGATCGGGGTATAAAATGAAAACACTCAATGAGGGCTATCACAGCGCACTTCATAGTGATAGAGGACTCTCTCCTATCCTCAAGTATACCTAACGACAAGGAAACATCACCAGATGCATACGGCACAATACAAACGTGGTGGGCTATAAAAAGAATCTTGCCCGACACTGGCACTGCTTTCATCAGATGTTGATCTAGTGAAGGTGATTGGCCTAGAGACCGACAATCACCAGCAGGAGATCTAAAAATTTGCGTGATAGATTGGTGCATAGTCACCTCAGCGCGCCAGAGTGGAAACAGCGCTTCGACCATCCAAAGGGATGTATCGATGTCAGGGCTGTAAAGGCTTGTAAATATGTGACTCTAGCAAGACTTTTGAGAATAATGACAGACACAGACAGTATAAAAATAGACAGTTTTATAATTGTCGTACCACTAATGTTGTATACCTTCTCACATGAAATGTGGGAAGAGGGACGTGGCAAAGCAACCACAAGACAACTACGCAGGCGTATACTTGAGCAGTAAATTTTGTGAAACACTCGCCGAAACGCCAGTGGCGACGAGACATGTTACACAGTTTCATGACGGAGATGTTAACAGCTTAAAATCATGGGCATATATCAGCTTTAGTGCCCAGTCGAGGGGGGAAAGTAGACAGATGCTCTTGAGAATTGAAGCGAGTGATCTACAAACTGAGGACAAGGAGTCCTTATGGACTCAATGAAGGATTTACCTTCACCCCTTTTATCTGACCATCTGATATGTTGCCGTGTGGTACTTCCCTGCGTTGACAGAGTTATCCAACTTTACTCGTACCTCCTAGTGTGTTATCTATCGACTGTCATAACTGACTGTACCAAGTATCTATGTTATGTACACAAGAGCTATTCTTCCGCTATGGTAAGTTAGCTTACAATGGTTTTGCTATAAACTGACATGATCAATGTTAATTTATTCACTCAAACTAGTGACTAGATACCTTATTATGTACCCAACTTCTCTTTAGCATTAGGTTCATAATAAAATGTTTATGGATTCAGACACACAAATAATTCAGTATGATAATCGATCTTCAAAAATTGTGTTGTTTCTGTTTAATTTATTTATTATTAAAAATTAATAATGTATTTAATGAGTCTCTGCACCTATTTTAGGGCAAAACTTATGCAACATATTGTGCCCAACTCTGGGGTGGGGTGTCACTATTGCCTTTATTCTCTGCATATCTGGCACATGAGATGCTTAGCAAATAGGAAAATTGGCTACCTTGTTGAACATGCGAATCAACATGTGGATATGAGTCCTACACACAACTCTATCCATACATGCGCTTGATGGTTACAAAACAAACCCTTGGAAGCGTGCTATAGCTGTACGCAGTAGTGGTGTGAATATGTCTATGTGGTCAGCATGCGCAACTAGCTCCATTCGGACTGCCTATAATGCGCAAGTGGTACCCTGACAGTGTCAGTGGGGGGAAGCACGGCAATGTGCAGAAGCGCATTGGTCCTGGTGGGCCGCGCTCCAATGGGTGAGGAGTATCAGACATATTTAAGAGTCTGGCAACCCTTGTTTTTACACTCCCTTCAGCTGTTTCACCGCCTGTCCCCTCTTTGTTACCATTTTTCTTTACCGCCCCCTCCCCCTCTCTTTTTTCCGCCTTCAGCCATTCCCTCTGCCTTCGGAACTTCAACCTCTTATATTCTTCCTATTTCCCTACTTATGTCACCTTTGCTATTTCTTCTCCAAGCCTATCCCGCTAGCTTTCTTCCGTTCTCTCATTCTTTCTTTTTTTTTCCTCTTGTTCCTTAGTTTATAGAGCCAACGTAATTACTTTCCTATTGTCGCCCCCATTCTTTTTCATACCACTCCCTACTTCTCACCTCTCTATCTCATCGTTCTCCCGGTTCCAGCCCGACTTCGTCCGCTTTTTGCTACCTATTTTCTCCATTTCACTTCTCTTAGAACCACCAATCCCTCATTATCAACCACCTCGTTAAAAAACTGGGGAGGTTTAAAGAGCACCCTTGCAATCAGTTGTTGGAAGGTTGGTTTTGATATGTTTAGTAGTTGCGCGCGCGCATCATTTGCGCATGCGCAGTAGAGGGCGTCCGATTACATTACCATGGGAGCGAGGTTAAATAGCGTGTTCGATTAGCCCTAATGCAAATTTTGTCCCTGAGGGAGCTCCTCCGTAGTAGGAGGGAAAACGCACGTTGGACGCGTGTTGATGATGTCAGCCCCCTTCATGGGGCTATTTTAATACAGTATTGTCAGCCGTTCACAAGATAGCCAATATATAAAAATTAGGTTAGTGGCTAGGCAAGGTACTGCGAGTAGGTTAAGACCACTGATTAGAGTTGTATATGCCAGTATTCAACAAATGATTATTAGTAGCCACTAGTATTCACATTTCACTAGGCTAATCAGTGAAGTGGGGGCATTGGTTCCTCACTTCGGCTTTGTGTGCATACATTAGCGCCTCTTATCTCCAGTTTTAATGATATACTGGAGCATTTAAACATGTAGAGACTGCACATGCATGCCATGAGTACTTTATTTAAATTTTTAACAGTTATCACATTTTCACTTTGGTAATATATGTTTTAAGTACTTGATATTAAAGGTTAAATTTAGGTAGTGTGCATTTAAGTGAATTTTCTTTGGAGTACAGGTCACTGTACCCCTTACTTTTTCTGATTCACTTCAGTTCACAGTTGCACCTACTTTTCATTATCAATTGAATTTATTATTACTAACACTTTCTACACAATTAGTATGGTTTAGTCGATCACTCCCCTATCCCTCCCCTTTTCCTCCATAAACCCCTCAAAGTCAGCATCGTCTTCACTGTCACTGGCGACTTCAACGTTAGCCGGCACCGGACGTGCACCTGTTATGTTTCGCCAACATTTCAAAATGCTTCCCATGCTTCGCCACCAATATAAAAAACTTCTTTTAGATTCATTTTCTTTAAAAATGACGTAACTGGATCATCCCTTGTTATTGTTCGGTGTATCAGCTTTTTCCGAAAGTTCATCTTAAAGGTTGCAATAATGCCTTGATCCAGTGGCTGTATTTTAGATGTCGTGTTCTTGGGCATGTAGCTGACCCTTATTTTTCCATCTCGGCTTATTAGGCTATCGGCCTGGGGATTTGCAGGGCAGTTATCAAGTAACAACAAAGCTTTTGTATCCAACCTCTGTTGTCGTAAGTTTTTACGGACCTCTGGTACAAACTGTTGATGAAACCACCTTTCGAAAATACTGGCAGTCATCCAGGAATTTTTGCTAAAGTCATACAAAAAAGGCATAGTACCCATATTCACATGGTGGAAGCACCGCGGCGATTTAAACTTGCCAATACAAAGTGGCTTCAGTTTATGATTTCCAGTTTGGTTCACGCAAAAAAATACAGTCACTCTGTCTTTCATTTGTTTAAATCCTTAGGTACGCTGTTCATCATTCTTACAGGCCAGAGTGGTATTCGGTAGCATTTTGAAACACAGTCCGGTCTCATCGCAGTTATAAACCTGTTCTGCGGTATAGCCACCATCTTCAATTATCTTCTGAAGCTGGGCAGGGTACGAGCATGCAGCTTCATCGTCAGCTGACCGTATCTCTACTGATATAGCGGTTTTCCTTATTCCATGTCGCCTTTTAAAGCGATCTAGCCATCCACTACTTGCCGCGAAGGAGGTTGAAGCATTGCCGTGAAGTTGGTTGTGAAACTTTTTGGCTTGCGTTTGCAGATGGGGTCCAGACAGAGGCATGCCTTCGGATCTTTCTTGGACAAACCACTGAAAAACAGCTTTATCCAACTGGCTGTCTTTAGGTTCACGCAAATGATTACGCTTCAGTCCATCGTCTGTTTCTATGGATTTAACTGCATCATGAAGTTTCTCCTCCTCCTTTTTCCATCCGCGAACTGTAGACTCATTCAGTCCTAGGTCTCTAGCTACTTTGGTTTGCGTGACTCCAGATTTTATTCTGTCAAGCGCAGCAATTTTTTCTTGAACAGTACACCATTACGTTTGGTTGAAGTTTCCGCCATTTCTACCTGCCAGGGGTCTTCAGTATGCCTTTTCCTTGTGTTGAAAACCTCAGGCTTTTAACAACTGATCTGGAGGGCTTAAGTACAGTACCTGAGTACAGTATGTACAGTATTTTACTAGCTCTCAGACAGGACAGTGTGTTGTAGGATAACAATGACAGAGATAACCATGAGCAGAGGGGGTCAGAGGTTTGTTTAGGTGTCACTTTATTACAATGTTTTATTATATTTTACATACTTTTTGTTGTATTATATATGTTATCACTTCATTTGTGTTGCTTATTATTCAATTTTTAATCCTTTTAATAAACATTTATGTTATGTTTATGTTGAAAATTTAGTGCGTCTCCATGGTTACTGGTGTCAAATGACCCCGCGGGGTCACGTTGCCATGCCGTGACGTCACATGACCCCGCTGGGACAGTACACGCCGGAACTGCAGAGGAGCAGGGGGAACAGGCAGCCCACATCTCACAAGCCGCACACACGGCACGCACGGCGCACGCGCACGGCATGCACAGACGGCCACGGTGCGCGCACACACAGCCCTCAGCCCTCACCAAGTGCAGCGAGTGCCCACAGAACACCATGTGAACACCGTGTTTGAGAAGGGGCTTACTGTGAGTAGGGAGGGGAGTTACTGTTTGAGCAGGGAGGGGGGTTACTGTTTGAGCAGGGAGGTGGGTTACTGTTTGAGCAGGGGGGATATTTTTAGCAGGAGGGTACTGTGAGCAGAGGGGGGGATACTGTGAGAGAGGGGGTGCGCCAATGGATGACAAAAAACTGACCAATAAAGTTGTGAAGACCTGGTGAACCATATACTAATAGGAGTATGAAGATTAAAAATAGTAGCAACTACAGTATACACAACCATTATTTATATAAAAAATGTAATAAAAAATACACATATAAAAATACACATAAAAAATAAATAAAAAATATAAATGAAAAATCTAGAAGATGACAATATTGATATAAGCACAGTTGTTTAGTGTCTTTTTTTGGTTGTACACTGGCGACACACTTTATTCGAGCTCGGCTAGTCCCACGAATTCGGGTATACCCGGGTGTATTGAGGTTTGTGACTGTTTTCTGCCCGAGTGCATTGAGTTATTTTCCAAGCAGGGATTGAAGCATTTTATTCCTGCTGGCTTCAATTCTGCACAGTATATATATATATACTGCATTACAATTCATGAATTTATGCCATCTGGTAGACACGCGAAGCATTGCAGCCTATTAAATCCTAATCATTATCATTTAACAGATCAGCCGCCCATCAGCCAGGCATGAACCCAGGCTGGGAAGGCAAATGCAACGGGGCTTGTCAGAGGTGAGGAGCGGCGCATTCCAGGTATCTGCCAGGTACATACCGGGTATTTGCTCGAATAAAGTGTGTCGGTGCAGTATATACGATGGATCATCCTGTAGGTCTGGTTTGAACAAGCTAGCCTTGTTCCCTCTGTGGTGTTATCTTTCGTATGTGTCTTGTGACATCACAAATATTTTGGATATTACATTTATATTATGACCATTATATATATATTTTCACACTTTATTATATTTTAATTTCATACTTTATTAGATATATTTTTTATATACTGTTTATTTTTATATATTAATTAATACAGGTAAACCCCGTTATAGCGTGGTCCTCGGGGGCCACCCGATCCGACCGCGCTAGACCCGGGGTCGCGCTAATTTTAAAAAAAATTGGCCGCCGCGCGCCTGATCGGGAGGGAGGGAGTGAGGAGGGAAGGAAGGAAGGAAGAGGTGGCCGGAAGCCCTACACGTCCCCTAGCAACGGCGAGTCCAGCCGCAACCTGCTCCTTACCTCCCACCACCGGCATCCATTTCCTCCCCTCCAGGCCCCCACACCTACCGGCCCTCCGCGGCATAGCCCCCATGGCCCTCCAAGTCCCAGCTGCTCCTCACTCACCCCCCCTCCTCGGCATAGCCCATGCGGCCCTCTGAGTCCCAGCCTGCTCCTAATTCACCCTTCCTCCTCGGCATAGCCCACGCGGCCCTCCGAGTCCCAGCCTGCTCCTCAATCACCCCCCCCCCCCGCCCCCCCCCCCCCCCCTCCCGACCCCCCCCTCCTCCTGATGCCAGCTCCGCTCCGATCTCAGCAGCCGACACCAAAGTTAGGGAGGGGGAGTGGGAGGTGTGGTGTAGTGTGCTGTGAGTGCTGTGTGCTGTGAGTGATGTGTGCTGTGAGAGTGTGCTGTGAGTGCTGTGTGCTGAGAGCTGAGTGCTGTGGGAGTGTGCTGTGAGTGCTGAGTGCTGTGAGAGTGTGTGCAGTGAGCAGTGTGTGCAGTGAGCAGTGTGTGCAGGGAGAGTGTGTGCAGTGTGTGCAGTGTGCAGTGTGTGCAGTGAGCAGTGTGTGCAGTGAGCAGTGTGTGCTGGGAGAGTGTGTGCTGTGTGTGCAGTGAGCAGTGTGTGCAGTGAGCAGTGTGTGCAGTGTGCAGTGAGCAGTGTGTGCAGTGAGCAGTGTGTGCAGTGAGCTGTGTGTGCTGGGAGTGTGTGCTGGGAGAGTGTGTGCTGGGAGAGTGTGTGCTGGGAGAGTGTGTGCAGTGTGTGCAGTGAGCAGTGTGTGCAGTGAGCAGTGTGTGCAGTGAGCAGTGTACTGGGAGAGTGTGTGCTGGGAGATTGTGTGCTGGGAGAGTGTGTGCTGGGAGAGTGTGTGCAGTGTGTGCAGTGAGAAGTGTGTGCAGTGAGCAGTGTGCAGTGTGTGCAGTGAGCAGTGTGTGCAGTGAGCAGTGTGTGCAGTGAGAGTGTGTGCAGTGTGCAATGAGCAGTGTGTGCAGTGAGCAGTGTGTGCAGTAGCAGTGTGTGCTGGGAAAGTGTGTGCTGGGAGAGTGTGAGCAGTGTGTGCAGTGAGCAGTGTGTGCAGTGAGAGTGTGTGCAGTGAGAGTGTGTGCAGTGAGAGTGTGTGCAGTGTGTGCAGTTTAAAAAAACGGGAGCCACGTGAAAACCGCGTTATAACCGATTTCGCGTTATAACGGGTCGCGCTATAACGGGGTTTACCTGTACTGTTAATATTTTGAATTATATATAAATTATTTTCACATTACATTATTAACATAGCTTAGGCCGCACTGTATCGGGTGCCGCAGTCATTCCTCTCCTTCTCCTTCTTTCTTTGTTCTGCGCATCATGAATTGATGGTATATACTTGTGCAAATATTGGTGGCACTTGAATCTACCTCTATGAAATACTATTGTTATATTATTAATCATTACTGCTAAGTTTTTGAGCTGTATGTACCCTCTGAATTTCTAGTTCTCTAGTTAAGTTTGACCCTGAGACATTATGACATTGATATTATATGGATACACTTTATGGAATACTCTTGTATTGTTTATTTAAATATCCATTCCAGGTATTATATGTGTAACTATAGTGGTGTTTCCATAAGTCTCCCTTTAAGTACTTTCTAAAATTGGTCTCCTGTTATGTAAATTGATTGTATATTGTCGATTATATATTGTGAATTGTATGTATTTCACAAATAATACACTCCTTATTTTATTACTGTGATCTTCTATGTATTTTATGTACTAATATTATGTATTCATCATATCTCTCATGATTTGCATGCTTGTTTTTTGTAGAATATATATATATGTCTATATTTTATACATTATTTTTCATTAATAATTTTTATTAATTTGTATTTTTATATTTTTTATATTTTTTGCTCATGAGTACTACTTTTTGGTATTGTATGTATTATATTTTTGTATATATATACACATGAAATTCAGTCAGCACACTGTAGTTGAACATGTTGTAATAGCAGATGCTAGTCCCATAGAGAGTAAATATGATACGAACCAATCCAAAGACCATATATATATGGTCTATATATATTTTCTTAAACAAGATAGAAAAACAGGATATTCAGCGCTCGTGCTGTGTGATGGTGTGGATGATCCCTTTGCAGCATGTACATAAAGCGTCTCCCCAGAAACTCTGAAATCTAGGTGAACCCCCCTTAGAAAGGGGGGAAGGCACCCTGAAAAACAAGATAATAAAAAATGCACAAATGCGCACCAGGGATTAGTGGAAGGTAATGAGGATGAAGACAGCCTTCATCGTGGGTGCCTGGAAAAGGTAAGTGTAATATGCATTTACTATATTTATTGTGATTCATGTATATTAAATGGGCAAATGCATTATTAACCATATGTGGATAATGTTAATTTTGCCCATTACTGTATTGTATGTGTTAGGGGGTGGGGGGGGGGATGTGTGTTGTATATTGCAATGTTTATTGGGAGCAATTGTCCCCAATAAACATGTTATTGTGCCTTAACCCCTTCATTGCTTTAGCGGATTGCCGCTAAGGTAATGAAGCTGCTTTAATGTATTTTTATTAATAGTGTGTGGGAGCAGGGGATCCCCTGAGCTGAACCGCATTGATTTCTGGCTCAGAGACCCCTGCTTCCAGAGTTACAGGCCCCGGTATGGGGCATCGGATGCCAGTGTAGATGTGTAGGGGGTCTCCAGAGCTGAACCGCATTGGTTTCAGCCTTGGGGACCCCCTACTTCAGGAGATTCAGGCCCCATTATGGGGTGCCGGTATCCCCTGCAGAATTTAAATGTCCCGGTCACGTGACGCGGAAGCTTTAAAAGTGCAGGGGGTACCGGCTCCCCATAATGGGGCCTGTATCTCCTGAAGTAGGGGGTCCCCGGACCTGAAACCGCTTTTTTTTCTATCAGCTATTGTACGTGAAGTTTAAGCATGATAGCAGGGGGGAAAAAACAACACGACGCTGTGGCTGTTTTGAGCACGGACGATACAAAATGGGCTGATCTCCTTAGTGACTCCCGCCTCTGGTTTCACTTTTTAGCAGACATGTTATTTTTTTTCAGGCTAGCGCATTAGCTTGGAGCTTAGTGCATAGCCCCCTATTTATGCTTCCTGCAACGGAGGACATGAAATAAACCGAAAGAGAAAGAACTCAGTTGAAGTAGCACTCAATTATCAATGATGAATAGTGTATTGATTAAAAATAATCTTTATTATTTAATTTAAATGTTAAAATAAATGGTGTACAAAGAAAAAAGAAAAAATAATAACCTTGACATGAATATGTCAGATATCTGGGACTGTGCCAGTAGTAGCGGATCGCTACATAAGGATAGACCCCTATTGTCGGTCTAAGAGTAGCCGTGTCTAGTTGCTTAAGTTGGTAAAAGTAAGTAATTACACTCCCTCTTGGCCAAGGTGAGGAGTATAGTGATGTGGAAGTACAGATGATAAATCTCGTCAGCTGCTTGTATGATATAGTTTAACACAGCAATTTGTGCTGTAGTGATATGGTATGTTGTAGTTTAATGCCACGTTGCTATGCAGATGGAGGAGCAATAGAGTGCAGCCTTGCTGCTTGTCCTCAGTATATAGATGTAAATCTAAAGTTTAGCCATATATACAGCCCCTTGCTCTGAGCCCACATTGCTATGCAGATGGATGAGCAATAGAGTGCAGCCTTGCTGCTTGTCCTCAGTATATAGATGTATAGCTAAAGTTTAGCCATATATATAGCCCCTTGCTCTGAGCCCCCTGTGGTCGCAGTTACCATCAGGGGCAGTTAGATAGCAGTGAAATGTTATCAGGGCAATAGGAATTGCGGATGTAGGATACTACCTGTGTATCAGCTGTTTGGCTCTGTTTGGACAAAGTTGCACACAGGTGTGTTCCGCTCCTAGTCACTACAATAGGTGTTGCAGTGGAGTGTTAGGTTAGCTGTATTGTCTATAATGATGGCGTTCCAAACCATTCACCTCAATATCGCAGCCACCATAGTAATAATAAAGTCCACCACTACTGAAGTAAGGTAAAGCTGACACTGCTACAATTTAAAAAGCCTAGTCGACGATTGTCTCTCGTCTGCTGCTTTATCAAGACTCCTGGGCTACTAACTGAGGACATGAACCTGCAGTGTGCTGATGAGGACGCCCTTCACATTGGCAGGAGTAAGTAGAACAGTTTTTATTTACTTTATTTATGCTGACTGGCTAATGTTGTGTTTAATAATGGGCAAATAATCTATTATCCATATCTGGATAATAGTTATTTTGCCCATTACTGTACTGTATGTGTTTGAGGGGTGGGGAGGGAGGTGTATTTATTGAATGTTGGCCCTGTTTATTTTTTTTAAATACAAGAATGGTACCGCAGGCCAGCGGGAACCCACGGACACCACCCGAGGACCCCCGGATGCCCACAAGAACCACCTGAGGACCCACGGACACCTGCGAGCAAGAAACGGGGGGCCCACAGCTGCGGGTCCCTTGAGACCCGTGGGGACGGGAACCTCCAGAGGGCTCCCATACACTTGTGGGGATGACCTGGGTACCCTCAGACACCCGCGGGAACAGCCACGGAGCCTAGTGGGGACCACCTGAGGGCCCTCAGTCACCCATGGGAACCAACCCTGGGTGCACTGTGGGGCCTGTGGACACCCATTGGGACCACCCGGGACCCCGGTCAGCTTGTGGTATTACTCCTGCCTATCAAAATAAAATGTGTTTTATGTGGGGGCACAAGGGGTGTGTTGTGTATTGGTGCTTACTACTTATTTTAATATAAATTTATGACTAGTGCAGATGAGCATGGGGTTCCCGGAGCAGAACCGCATTGATTTTAGGTGTGGGGACCCCCTGCTTCCTGAGATACAGGCCCCTTTATGGGGTGCCGATATCACATGTATGCGATATTATGCGATATTATGTATTTAAATGTCCCGATCACGTGACGCGAGACATTTCCATGCATAGGAGATACCGCAACCCCATAACAGGGCTTGTATCTCAGGAAGCAGGGGGTCCCAGGCCAGAAATCCTGCTACAATACTGTGGTGTTAGAATTTTAATAAAACCCCTGCAATCGCCTGTGAGAGGCGCGCAGATAGAGTGACTGACTCAGCATATCTCTTACTGTGCATCTCCTACAGACAGGCAGACCCCGGTAGGACTCACACAGCAGGGACTCCTGCTGTGTTAATTTGATGGGCCATTAGTCTGCCGCAGCAAATTTTTAGAGAATCTCAGGACATTCTCGAAACTCAGTTCGAGAAATGTTTGAATAACGGCCGCTACATCTATATGTCTTTTTTAAACCTCATCTAATATGTAACTATGTAACAGACGGATTATAATTTATTGTACCCTTAGGTGATTTGCGAAAGAATGGTATAGTGGAATTTATAGAGGTATTGAGGGTGTTTACATCTCTTGAGTTGTAAGTTGCAGGATTTGTGTTTTCTTGACTTATGTCTGTCGATGATTTGCTCCATTTCACGTTTATACTTTGTGACTTTTAGTCATGGTCAGAGCTCAACTAGTAAGGTCTGCTTCCTGGTCTACAGCCTCTCAGCTGTCAGCTTTACTAACTGCATCATCTACTTGACCTGGCTGATAAGAAAGCTTATACATTTCTTCCTTGCTACACACCTTTCTTGCTACCTCTTAGCTAGCTGTGTTGTTCCCTGCTGCTGTCTGTTTTTTACTTTTGGATTACCCGGTTCTTGACTTTGGCTTGCCCCATGACCCTCCTGATTGCTGTCTGCCCTATGCAGTAAAAATAAAATAAACTCTGTGAAATGCAAATCATGATTCCGGTCATTAGATTGCGAGAAAGAGTGCAAGTTTTTATAGTGCGATATGCATATCGGAGTTTAGTGAATAGCAGTTACTGGCAAAAAAATAGTTTGGCCATTTTTTCAGCAACAACACTACTTCTTATAGCTAGAGTGTTAAAGAACATTTTAGTGTGATACAGTATTCATACTGTATGTTATCGCAGATTTGTGAATAGCTACACATGCAATATCGCTTGAAAAGGGCACTTACTTAACCAGCATTAATACACTTATATAAGTTTAGTGAATAGGTCCCATAGAGTGCCCGGGAAGGAACTACACTAGAGTGATGGCGGTTTCCTGCTCCTGCGTTCCAGACTGGATGCTTCTCCTACCTCGTGTACGTCGCCATCTTTGGGCCTTCATCTGTTATCTCCCAGTTAAGTGCATAGTCTCTTACAGATAGGCAAACGAGGATTTTTTCCCACCGGAGGGGATCTTGATGCGGATTCTTCTTCAACAATGGGAATACAAGCCTGTAACTTTAACTTTAACTGGAAACTGGGAAACATGGTTCCCTTACAATGTGGGATGTAATGAACGATATCCTTGCTGGAATTCAGCTTTTGGTGCGTGGGGATCGGGGAGATTGTCCCGCCGTTGCCCAGCTGGGGCCCGGGGTCTCTTCCACCTCCTCCGATGCCACTGGTGCCCCCTTAAGCCCCAGCTTGTGAAGGAAAGCCTCTCCCTCTCCGATCTCCCTCATGTGGTGGGCTCTGCCATTTTTGCTGACGGACAGCCCGAATGGAAAAGTCCATCTAGATCGCACGCTGTGGTCCCTTAGCACTTTAGTGATTGGGGTAAGGGCCGTGCGTCGCAACAAGGTCTGAATCTGCCAAATTATCGGGATGGCGAAGCGACAAGCCAAAACCACGAAATCAAAGGGGCTCCCACAATATTTCCCCAGCACGAAAAACAGCACGGCTGAGGCAGTAATGGTGCCGAGTTCTAATCAGGGCTCTGATTCAGAACGGGAAGGAGAGAGGGAGGACGGAGACAACCCAGAATACCAACCAGTGCGGCTCTGCGATTTTAATCGCCTTTACACAGATCTTAAAAATCTCCTTCAGGCAGAAATAAAAGAGATGGGGAGGGAGATCGGGAGTCTGGGGGAGCGCACTGGACACGTGGAGACCCAGTTAGATATAACCTCCACGGCCGCCAAACTGCTCTCATTACAGAATAACATACAAATAACTAAAACAATATTACACCTTCTGCTGAGATAACATATTTAGTATTATTTATTATTTTTAATGACAACCTTTTTACTTAAACAAGTCTATCTTTATATCATGTTTTGGCTTTCAAAGACATTTAATATGATATTGTCATTTTGGGCAATGTAGTCTGCACATTTCCTTTTACTTTAGTTTGAACATGAAATGTATTTTCTTTAAAGTACCTCAGTCAATGTAGATTCTATCATACTGTATGCTTCTCAATTCTAAATCCGTTAACAGCAACACCATATCAAACAAGCAGTGATTCTTTTCATACCTTCACCTCTTACAGATGTAGCAAGACTTACATTTCCCGTGACCGCGAGAAGGTGGAAGACAACAACTGCCATAACACTTTGTCCGCTTATAGTCCACGGGTGAGCCGAGACTCAACAGCGGCTCGGCTACTGTGAGCCGGAATAATTATAATTATGTTCCGTACGTGTGGCTGACAGGTGGCGCACTTAATATTTACACCTAAAATACTTTGTAGCCATAAGGTGGCCACGAGGGGATTGCAGATTGCTAATAAATGTCGGGGATTTTAACTTTGCAACCCAGAGAATAGTACATCTGGCTTCATCTGTATTAAACCTGATAGTTGTTAATTTACTGCATATGGCAGATAGTGTATTGCACACAGTACATTACTGTATCTGTGTACTTGCATGCCATGAACAACTTCACATACAGTATGTTTCAATACAAGATACAATGTAGAAATGTCTCCCTTTAAACACTGCCTTTCTTTCTTTAATGACCTTTCATCAGAAGTACTTTAGCAGTTTCACACTACTGTAGACTGAAACCACTATGCATTAAGGGAATGGGTAAAAGGGATGGGTTACATTGCATTAGATTAAAGACACACTAGTGCACCCTTTAATTATTACAGATTACAATGTCCACAGCTAAAACAATTTTTCCGGTCACGGTGCGCCCGCGGTCACTTGATTCCAACTCACAAATCGTAAATCATTGCCGGGACTTACACCTAATTCTTGCGGTCACGGAAGTGTAAGTTTTTCCACATCTGTACATGAACTTAAATGGTGAGTTAGAATGGTTCAGCATACATGGTAATAACATATGCTATACTGGTATTTGCCAGGCTGCCACCTCCAAGTGCCCTGGGTCAATGGCAAATTAGGCTAAATGCAAAAAAGAACAAATTAAATATATAGAGAGCCTAGCTATGAAAAATCATAGGATATGAAATCATGTGGTAGAAGAGCTGCATAAATGAACCATTGATGTATACTGTAGAAAAAAAATAAAAATGGGATATAGATATAACATGGTATTGATGTGGTCTGCATGAGATTTTAAACTTCATTAGGGAAAATAAAACAATAATAAATGAGATACAAAGAGTATAGAATGGGGTGATCAGTGGCAAATTGTGAAGGAAGGTGTATAATAAACTATCTAGCTTCAAAATAATAAAATTTAGTAGGGGAGACTGAATTTTGCCGCAGAAAAGAGCAAAAGACTAAAGTATAAAGCATGCAGTATAGTCTATATAAACTGCTGTAGAGCCCCAGGTGAGTGGAAGCTAGCAGGGGCTAAAGTAGAAATCTCATCAAAGAACTAGACTACTGCCCTACTTTTTTGGGGGTGAGTATTTAGAAACTGAGCGAATCTACTGGGCAGAGCACAGGGTGTTTGCTTTAAGGGAGTTCTTGGTGGGATGGAATAGGGGTTATTCATTGATGAGAGAGGAGTGTGTCTTCTCATGTGTCAGTTCCTGGGGATGGGCTTGAGGGCTCACTAGGCACTTGCATTTCCCAAGTAGGCAAGGGTGGCTGGAGTGGCTTTTCTGGGTTCTCTGTGTCAGTAGAGAAGAAGTGTGATCCAAGCAAAGCCAGACTTGAACCAGTTGGCTCTAGCTGCCACACAAAGTTCAGGATGTTTGTGGTCATCAGTAGTACTGTAGCAAGGATTCTTGGGGGTATGGTATTAGATTTGGTCTTCAGGGATTGCTACATGTGCATACAGTAGTTAGTACCCTTGGTATACATTTGTCTGTGGCAGTTAAAGAGAAGATTTAAAAGGCTGAATATATTGAGTTGTAACGCTGCTCCCAGGGTTTAAATAAATTATGGGCTGGACAGACAAGAAGTGAGAGGCTAAGACTGAGGAGAGGGCAATTACGCAAATGCCAGGACCTTTAACAATTAGATTCAAGCTTTTAATATCCTGGCCAACGTCAATAGGAAAACAGTGGACACGATTTGGGATGCTTATAAGATGAATATGGGTATTAGGTGATGGCCATACTGTGACGCATTCCACCAGAAGATGTAAGTTTTGAGTTACATTCCTTGGGGTTGTAAAAATATAGAACTCTATCTTACATTAATGACAATTTAGAGACTGTCCCTTCTCACAAGACAGCTTGTGGAATGTCAAATGTTTGGTGGCATTTTATTGAAGGCTAATGCAAGAAAGACTCCAGGTATAAATTAATAAATGAGTGCTCTGAGTGACAATATAGCCATCTTATTGCAAAATGTTCAGTGCACTATAGAGGCTATGGAATACTGAAGGGGTGGATCCTTTCTATCCTTTTCACTTCCGTTCCAGTCCTTAAAAAGGAACTAGCAATAATCAGCATGGATTTAAGAAGCATTGGTCATGCCAAGCTAACCTTATGAATTTCTTTGAGGAGGTAACTAGGAATTTAGACCAGGGTAATGCACTTGATGTGGTCTACTTAGATTTTGAAAAGACTCTTGATATGACTCCACAAAAGAGGTTAATGCAGGGGAGAGCAAACTGGGGAGCATGATATTTTTGGGGGAAAAGGGGGCAGCGCTTACAGAGGCCCCACGCTCTCCCTCACAACATTTAAATTAAATACCGGGGGAGTGCATGAGGCCTCTGTAACTCTCTCTTACCTGCTCCGCAGCTATGCATCGCCATGTCGCAGGGTCAAATTGCAAATCATTGCATGTCAGGTGATGATGCCCCTGCCATACAGCAGTTAAGGCATGGGGTGTGTGAGCAGGAGGGAGAGCAGGCAGGGGAGCACAACCCTGGATTGGTGTAAAAAATAAAGCAAATTGGACTTATTATAAATATTTGCACCTGGATTGAAAACTTGTTGAATTATAGACAGAGAGTTGTCATAAATTTAACTTTTTCAGGTTGTGCTAAAGTTGTGAGTGGTGTACCTCAGTGATCGGTACTGGGACCCTGCTTGTTAACTTGTTTATTAATGACCTTGAGGTTGGCATAGAGAGCAAAGTCTCCATCTTTGCTGATGACAATAAGGGGCCTATACACTAAACAGTGATAAAATCAGTGCATTGCCGATCGACTTTGCATTGTTTTATTGCGCTATAAAACAGGTGGGTCAAAACGGTATTTTTTTTAAAGTTCGGTAAAAAAACTGCGTATTGAACAACTTGTTTGTTCTAAGTGTTATCGCGTTATAAGTCCAATCGATCGGCAACCGATTGTTGAAACTGCAGTCTGGAAGAGCTGTATGGAGATGCTGCGTCTCCATGCATGGCTCTTACAGGCGATCATGCAGTTTAAATATTAATTTTAATACTAGTGTGCAGGAGCAGGGGGTCTCCTGAATTGAACCACATTAATTTAAGCCTCGGGAACCCCCTACTTCCCGAGATACAGGCTCCGGTATGAGGTGCCTGTATCCCCGCCATTTTGAAATCCTCTGCGTCACGTGACCGGGGGGATTTAAATACTGCAGGGAGATGCCGGCTCCCCATAACAGGATCTGTAACTCGGGTAGTAGGGGGTCCCGAGGCTGAAATCAATGGGGTTCAGCTCAGGAGACCCCCTGCTTCCGCACACTAGTATTAAAACAAAAAAAAATGTAAACTATAATTACTGCCACGTGATGCGGGAGAATAAAAAATATTTTTTTTATATCTTGGGAAGTAGGGCCTATATCTTGGGAAGTAGGGCCTCCCCGAGTCTGAAATTAATAAGGTTCATCTCAGGAGACCCCAAGTTCCCATACGCTATTAGTAAAAATTTCATTAAAATAGATTCATTACCTTAGTGGCTAGCCGCTAAGTCAATTAAGTTGTTAAGGGACAGTAGCTGGTTTATTGGGGGAAGAGGGGATGAGTGAAGGGGGTACTTGGCCCAGGGTGGGTGGATAGGCCTACCAGGAAGGTTGCAGGAGGAGGTAACCCCTTCATTACCATAGCGGTGGTATCCGCTATTGTAATGAAGGGGTTACCCCCCTGCTACCTTGCTCTGATTGGTTGTAGTACCATGTTATAGTTTCCACTTTTTTCGAAGGATAGAATGTCATATGAAAGGGAGGGACGCCACATCCTTTAAAAAAAAATAGAAGTTGTTAAATGGTTTACAACAACCAATCACATTGGGGATATACCATGTGATGCCCGGTTGGAGTAACGTGATGGCAGCCAATTTGTTTTTGGTTATGTCATCTTAAAGGGAGAGAAGCATAGCCTTCCTGATTGGCTGGCTTCCCTCCCTTTTGATAACGTCACATCCTTGAACTAAAAAAAAATATTCTGTCACATGGTACACCATCCAATTGGATTGGGGGTGTATCATTTGACACACAAATGTGAGTTTAAAAAGACGATATGACAACATCCGCCCAATGGATTGGATTACAAAGAAAGAATAGAAGACTCAAGAAAGAAATAGAAGAAGTTACCTAAAGTTGAGAAGCATTGCATATTGAGAGCTTTCTGAAAAATATTGTTTTTTAGCATGTTCTTGTATAGTGCTACTAGTTTTACGTAGCGCTTTACAGACACAGTCCCTGCCCCGTGGAGCTTACAATCTATTTTTTGGTGCCTAAGGCACAGGGAGATAAAGTGACATGCCCATGGTCACAAGGAGCCAACATCGGGAATTGAACCAGGTTCCCCTGCGTCAAACTCAGTGCCAGTCAGTGTCTTTACTCACTGAGTCGCTCCTTCTCTCTCCTTCTGATGTATTTGGAATCGGAGTGTGACGACATCAAAGGTAAGAAAAACATTTATTGTATGTAATTTCGTTTTTTCTGGTATTTTTATTGTATTTTTAAAAAGAAAACAAAAATGTGGTTGCCCATTAACTGCCAATGTGTTTATCTATGCCCCTTTAGGGCTATAGATATGTACAGGGATAAGCAATGCATTTTTTGCCAAATGCTTATTTTTATTTCATTGATACTCTATGTATTTTTGTTGATTGGTTTGTTTAATTCTTGTGTTTTTTTTGTTGATTTTCTTTAAATTCTTGTTTTTTTTATTGGTTGGTTGATTTAATTATTGCTTATTTTTGGAGATTGTTTCTTTTTCTTTTGACTTATTTCTGGTTATTGGTTTGATTACTTAGTTGTCTTTTTGGGGCTTGTTTTTTTTTAGCTTGCCCATTTATTGCTATAGTGGCAAAGCATGCCCATATCATATAAGCATGGTTTAACACTGTGCCAATAAATGGGTAGCGGGGGTGGAGGGTTGGGTTCGTTTCCCCAGGGAGGGTGGTTAGGCCTCCCGGGTGGGTAGCGGGAGAGGAGGGTAAACCCCTTAATTACTATAGCGGTTACTTACCGCTAAGGTGATTAAGGGGTTAGTGGCCATTAGTCTTTTTTATTGTTATGTTGCTAACCATAGAGTACACAGAGGGAAATGAGGACGGCCTTCATCCTGGCAAGGGTAAGTTGAACTTTTATTTACTTTATGCTGGCTGGTTTTATTTTTAGTGGGCAAATGCACTATTATCCATATCTAGATAATAGTAATTGTGCCCATGACTGTACTGTATATGTTGGTGTTGGGGAGGGGGGGGGGGTTATTTATGTATTGCACTGTACTTTTTATTTTGAATGGGGAACAGCACTATTAGCCATCTTTGGTTAATGGCACTTTTACCCTTTATTGTTGTTGGTACAGTGAGTGCGTGAAGGTGGTAGTTACCACAGAGTGGTGTTTAGGCCTTGCTGGAGGGTAACGTGAGAGGTTAACCACTCCATTATCTTAGCAGTTGGGATCGCTAAGGTAAGGAAGGAGTTAATTTCTACTGCCACCCACCCGCAAGGCTTAAATACCCACCCCGGGGCAACTACAATTTTCACCCACCTCCTATATCAACAACTATGCAGTACCTGCTATTTAACTCTTTTATTACCTTAGCAGTTAGCCACTAAGTTGTGAAACTGGCTGCAATTATATTTTTACTGCTCAGGATTGATACCAGAGTCCAGCGGGGAGCCCTGGAGACCCGAGGGGACTCACGTAGCCACTCTGACCTATGGGGACCAGTGAATCCCAGGGGAGGTTTGCGGGTCTCCGGGGGGTCCCACCGGCCTTCTGTGTGTCCATGTGCAGTAAAAACAAAAGAAAATGCTTTTATGCATCTCATAATATATATAGCACAATCCTTTAGCTGGCGCCAAAATATTACAAGATTTTAAAGTTTGAAAAGCTTAACACTGCTTAGTGAATAGTAGTTTCTTGCAAACAAAAGTGATTTTTACCTTTTTTTGGCTTCTCATACAATATTGTTTGAGTGTTAAAGCTGGTTAAAAAGCCGTTATAGCGCAATAATGCACTGGATCTTGTTTTGTGATCGTCGGTGGTGTGATGGCAATAAGCCGCCCACGTGATTCAACTCATTGTAAGTTTTTATTGATATAGTATGTCAAATAAATTATAAATATTTCTCTAACAAAGCTGTACTCCTCCTTTTGTACTTTGTCTGTTTTGCCCCGGTGGATCACAGGAGAGTTTTGGAACAGCAGGAACAGCTTGACCCAGGAAGAAGTGGAGGATCCTTGATCAGTGCGGTCTCAATCTCTTTTTGAATTCTTGGAGTCAGAAAGGAATTTATTTTTCTCTTTATGAGATATCATTGGATTATATTTCATAGGAGTTTTTTGTTTGCCTTCCTCTGGATCAATATACTGTAAGTACAAATATAGGATAAAGTATCTGTCTTCTATATATAGCATAGGTTGAACTTGATTGACTTAGTCAACATTGTGGATTTAACATGGGGTATTGGATTGACAGATGAAGAAAGAAGATAAAGAAATTAAAGAAATAGTCACAGATGAAGAAAGAAGAAGGCGATACAAGATGAAAGAATGAAGATTTTGGTTACCTGGTTCCGATCTTCATGGTGGATGGCGTTGGATTGTTTTTCGTGACATCACCGGAACAGAGCTTGCTGATTCCCCGGGATTCGTAGGGCCAACGCTTTTAAAGGTAAGATCAATATTGAATGTACTGCTGCGGCAGAGTTTATTCGAGCATTTGCCCGTTCTCTGCCGCAGCAGTAGCCTGGCGCGCGCCCGAGAGTGACGGGCGCGCGCCGAAGCAGCGGAAGAGCGCCCTCCGATCGGGGCGCTCTCCCTACCGCTGCCGGGTCCGCCGGGTCCCCCGGAACCCCCTGCCGCTGTCCCGCGATCGCGGGACACCAGGGCTCCCTCGGGGAGCCCCTGGACGCGCGTGCAGGGGGCGCACGCTCCCGATGACGCGTGACCGCGCGTCTATGACGCGCGGCACGCCGAGGGGCGGCCACTAGCAAGCCGGGAGATTTCCCGGCTTGCGGTACCGACCACACTCGGATAAATTGTGTCGGTACTGTACTGTATGTACTTTTATTTTTACAGGTTATTTTATTAGATTTTTCTATTTTTATGTTTTTCAATGCCCATTGACTGCTAAAGTATTAATCTGTACCTGTTTAGGGTACAGATGAATACATTAACAGCCAATGCATTTTTTGGCAATTGCATTTCTTCTATTGTGTGTTATATTTTCTATGTATATTTATTGTTTTGATTAAATTGTTTTTAATTGTGATGGCTTGTTTTGATTTGTATTTTTTTACAGATTGCTTAGCGTTTTTATTTAATGCTTTGTGTTGGCTACTGGTTTATATTATGTGTTGCCTAGTGGTTGTATTAATTAATTGATGTGTTGGTTACTGCTTTTATATATGAAATGTATTGTTTGGCTAGTGGTGTGAATTCTTTAATTGATTGGCTAGTGGCTTTATTTCTTTAATTGATTGGTTGGCTAGTGGTTTTATTTGATTGTAATTGATTGATTGCCTATTGGTTTAAACTTTACAGTTTGGGGGTTTAGGTACTAGTTGTATAGGTTTTATTATTGTGTATTTTGGACATTCGGGCTTTTGTATTAGAGTGACCATTGACTGCTATAGTAGCTTATGATGCACATATTATATGGGTATGATGTACTACTATAACAATTTATGGGTCCGGGGTGGGTGGTTAGGCCTCCCGGGTGGGTAGAGGGGCAGGGTGGGTTAACCCCTTAATTACTATAGTGGTTATTATATGCTACGGTGATTAAGGGGCTCGGGGCCATTAGATTGTATGTATTATGGGGGCTATGCACTAAGCTCCGTTAAGTGGCTTTAAGAGCGCAAAGTGCTTTTAGAATGTGATATCGCGCTCAGCATAGTTCACAGAGCAGCGCTAACAGGCACTTTATGCTCTTACACTGCCTTTTTTCAAGAAATTTTTCTAAGTCCCACCAAACACATATGAACAGCTAAATACGCCGATTTCTGCCAGTCTGCAGGATTCTCTAAGCTACGCTAAGAGATCGTTCTTTAAAAACGGGCCGAAAAAAACACGCCAGCCCAAGACAGGCTCAAAAGGATCAGGACTGTCTTTGTTTACATTTTTTCAGGCACACCATCCATACAACAGGCTGACGGGTGTCCCCGGCTGACCCCACGGGTGATACCCACGGGCGTCCCGGGGGTCCCCATGGGAGTCCTGGGGTCCCTGCAGGCCTGCAGTTCCAATGGTGTGCCTCAAAAAAATAAACAATATTTCTAACTAAATACACCCCTCTCCCACTGACCCCTAACACATACAATACAGAAATGGGCAAAATTTCTATTATCCACAAATGGATAATAATGCATTTGCCCATTTTAAATACATTAATCACAATAAATATAGTAAATACATATTACACTTACCTTTTCCAGGCACCCACGATGAAGGCCATCTTCATCCTCATCTTCATCCTGCCCATGTCCCCTCCGATGCTGCAAAACATACAAAAGAATAAAAATAGCCAATGTAATGTCCCTTAACCCCTTAATCACCTTAGCGGTCATTAACCGCTATAGTCATTAAGGGGTTAACCCACACTCACCCATTCATTTGTACAGTGGGAATTATATATATATATATATATAATATATTAAATAGTTAAGGATAACATAAACATGCATAAATAAAAACATGAAATCTGAATCTCAAAATCAGCACATTGCATACTAAAATTAAACCAGCAACACTTTGAAAAATAAATGATAGCTCCTCTCCTAACAAACCAGCACCTAGACAAATATATATCAAATGTCAATCAAACAATTGCATTTTAGTGTGTATATGATGCAATTCATCTGTGCATCATGTAACACTATTCAAAATCAATGTTCAAAATAAAATAAACTATGAACAACAACATACAATGCCATCCACAAAATTAAATACAAACTAAGCAAGTAAGCATAAATAAATTTACCATCAATTAATTAATCAATTTCCAAAATAAATTACAATACAATACAAATCAATTATACAATTCACTATTCAATTCCTAAATCCAAACCATTGAGAAAAATATTCAACTTCAAAGTAACCACCATCATACAAATCTAACTACCAAAAATAAGCCATTATTAAAAAGCAAGCCACTGAAATAAACTATTGCAAAATCATGATAAATTACATGTAAATAAATATCAATTACATTACACACACAAATTCCTAACCAAAGCTGCAAAATACATGTTAAAATCATCAAAAGAACATAAATAAACATTTGCAATACAATCATTTATTATCTCTGTATGTTTAGCAAATATAGCTAAACATTACATACAGGGGCAATAAATGAGCATCAAAAACCATGAAATTACATCAAAAAATACAATAAAATACAAATATTCAGTGTCCCTGTATGTATGTATGTATGTATGTATATCCATAGGGACATACATAAATTTAGGGGCATTAAATGGACATTAAAAAAAACCACATGAATAAAAAATCAAAAAAACCTGTGTAAGTAAAATAATATATACTTTTCTTTTGTTTACTTACCACTAGATGGCCGACACAGCGAAATCCAGGGGATTTCATTTTACAAATGAATGGGTGAAGGGTTGGTATCGGTGCAGGGTGGGTTAACCCTTTAATTACTATAGTGGTTATTAAGTGCTAAGGTAATTAAGGGGTTAGGTGACATTACATTGGCTATTTGTATTCTTGTGTATGTTTTGCAGCACCGGGGAGGGGGAAGGGGGGCAAGGGCAGGATGAGGATGAAGACAGCCTTCATCGTGGGTGCCTGGAAAAGGTAAGTGTTATATGTACTGATGCAGCGGCCGTTATTTGAACACATCACAAATCAGTTTTCGTGTTGACCGCTGTATTCCATTCGGCATTTTTTCATTTTATCACTAGTTATGCCGCGTTCGCGCAATCCGGTACCGGGCAACCGGACGCGGTAGATCTGTTTAATTTAATTTAATGGTTTATTGTTTCTTTGGATGCAATTCTTCTCGTATCCGCCATGTGGCAGAGTTAATGAATTATAATTTGGCTGCTGTTCTTTGCGTATCCGCCAGGTGAATGCTATGAATGTGGGTAGAAAAAGGGGTGAAATGTCCTCGGGCGCGTCACTCTGCTTGCGGCTCCACGACGTGTAATACGTGCAAAGTAGAAGAGAAAGGGGAGGGCCACAGTAAGAAAAACAGCACACAATTATGCACACTTCTTCATTAGGGTAGGGAGAGGGGGAAGGAGGGGTGGGAGGAGAAGACAAGGGAAGAGAGATGTTGAATCAAACTTTTTGGGGTGGAGACACACTCACATCAAATCTCTAGTATCTTGAGCTGATGTCTCCTCCTCTATATGTCATTGGGTGAGTTGTAGGTGAGGAAATGCCCTCTGGTATCTTCCTTGACAAAAAATAAAAACGAGAAAAAAATAGTGCAATACAATTTAATTAAACAGTGGGTGGATGAGATTTAAAACTTACAAGCGACCGATATATTTAGGCATAGGAAAGAGATGCTGCCAGACTCCACAACGTGTCCCTCTCTGGGTTGGTGTGTTTCGTCTCGGCTGATCCCTGCTAGCAAAGGTTCTTTCTGTCTGTATGCCAGGGTGTATGCGGCTGTAGCGTGGATAATCAAGGCCCGTGCACAGGCTATGTTCTCCTCCAGCTGCCTATCCCCTCTGCAGAGACAGTCTTCAGCTTCCTTACTCCGTTGCGCATGCGCATGTGCAGACGGCGAGACGCTGGGCCAGGATACAGGATAAAGGGATAAAACAAAGTCCTCACTACGGTGGCTTGGAGTAACCAAAAAACGTCAGACGCGTTTTGCCAATGCTTCCTCAGTGACGTAGGCAAGTTCAAGGTAGCAGCAGTCTTTTATACTTTGCGATTTCCTCAGTTTAACTTTAAATGTGCTGGTTTCTCTCTGGCCATGTGAGATGTTTTAATACTACCAATCTATACTGGTGCAACAATTAATACATAACAAATACAAAAAAATACATTACATTAACCTCTTAATATTACACATATATAATTTTAAGAACAGGTGGCATGCTTAAAAAACCTTTATTAATTGCATGCGCCCTGTGGGGACTTAAAAGGGAAGATAAAACGGAAGATATAGTGGGCATTTGAAATGAAGAAAATCATGTCTTAGGAACCTATTGATATTAAATATCTTACAATTTACTATTATAATAAAAATCCTTTAAAAATGGGTTTAAGAGTCTTAAAAGAAAAAATGTTAAAAAACATAATATAAATTATTTTGGAGTTAAATGACTTATATGTGGTTTTACCCAAGGGTTTCTAAGAATGCTGTCTGTTTTACAGATATGTTGTATCACATGTGTTACAAGACGGTTGCAAAAACACTTTATTCCTAAATCTACTATAATTTGACATGTTTTTAACAGTATAATATTCACTGACTAATCTGATATGCATAGTTATTCAAAGTCTTTATTACTTCAAAGTGGGTGTTTAGACATTAAGGGAGAAATGCAGTGATCTCCATATCCAAATTTAACCCCTTAGGTGCCAGGGTTTGGAGGGTGAAAATCCAAAAGGATTCTCTTTTATTGATTTTCTTTATGTAATCTCCTCCCCTCCAATCGGGTTTAACTATTTCAATCCCAAAGAATTTTAAACAAGATGGATTCTGGTTATGTTTAATCTTATAATGATTTGAGACACTATGGGTCTCTAAACCATTGCATATGTTCCTAATGTGTTCTCCCAATCTTGTTTTAAGTTTCCTTATTGTTCTACGTACCTACGTACTGTAGGTTGCAACCACACTGCAATACATAAATCACCCCTTTACTGTCACAGGTGATATGTGATTTAATATCAAAGTTTAAATTAGACACGATGCAAGTGAAGGAAGTTATCCTGCTATTAATTAGTGTATTGTTCCTACATGCCTTGCAATTTGAGCATCTTTTAAAACCCTTTGTTAGTTGGTCTAACCAACAGCTTTTAGTTTTAGGAGGTAAAAAACTGGTCACTAATTTCTGCTTAATATTTGGTGCTCTTGAGTAGATTACAGTAGGTTTGTCTCCAATTATTTCTTTTAAAAGGTCATCTTGTTTTAAAATAGGCCAATGTTTCTTTAAAATCCCTTCTATCTGTTTTGAGTTTGTACTATAAGTTGTGATAAAAGGAATAAAAACATCTGGTTGGCTTTTTGTCTTTTTATTATTGTACACTAACATGTCTTTTCTGTCTACAGCCCCTACCTTTTGTAATGCTTTGTCAATTATTTCTATTTTATAGTCCTTCTCAAGGAACTTATTTTTCATAGGAATTATCTGCTCATCAAAGTCGCTTTTTTTGGTACAGTTGCGTTTCAAGCGCCTGAATTCCCCGTAGGGAACATTCTCCAACCAATTTTTCTTGTGGCAACTATTGGCCTTAATAAAATTATTACAGTTTACTGTTTTAAAATGTGTTTTTGTGTTGATAACTCCTTGTTCAATATAAATTTCTAAGTCTAAAAATATCACCTCTGATATGCTGGAATTATAAGTAAAAATCAAATTTAAATTATTAATGTTAATAGTAGTAAAAAAGGTCTGTAGTGATTCGAGGTCGCCTTTCCATATGATGATAATATCATCTATATAGCNNGTTTTGTAGAGCACCAGGTTTGCCTCCCATGTCTTGTTGGTCCAGATTACTTGATCCTCCCACCATCCAAGAAAGAGGTTAGCATAACTGGGGGCAAACCTGGTGCCCATTGCGGTCCCTCTGTTTTGCAAATAATAATCACCCTCAAACCAAAAAACGTTATGATTAAGAAATAAACCAATTCCTTCTATTAAAAAGCTCTTCTGTATTTCTTCTAATTCTAAGTATTTATCTAGACAACATGTGGCATCACCACCCTGCACATGATCTATACAGTGTAGAGTGATGTGATGTCACAGGTGGCGAGTATATAGTCCGACTGCCACTGAATTCTCTCTAGTGATTGTATCACCTGGGTTGTGTCTTTGATGTATGAAGGCAACTTCTTAACTGCAGGTTGCAGTATAGTGTCTATATACACTACCGACACACTTTATTGCAGTGCGGCCGGTTCCGCAAGCTGGGAGATTTCCCGGCTTGCTAGTGGCCGCCCCTCGGCATGCCGCGCATCACCGACGCGCGGTCACGCGTCATCGGGAGACTGCCCCCCTGCACGCGCGTCCAGGGGAGAGGGAGAGGGTGTCACGATGTGGGGGAGGCGGCAGGGGGTTCCGGGGGACACGGCGACCCGGCAGGGGAGGATGGATACGATCGGAAGGCGGTCCTCCGCTGCTTCGGCGCGGCCCGGCACCCTCCGGCGCGCGCCAGGCTACTGCTGCGGCCGAGAACGGGCAAATGCTCGAATAAAAACTGGCGCAGCAGTAGGGGAGAAGTTCTGGGTCAGGAGCCGATCCCAGATATATGGGTCTTCCTGGGGGGTTGGTTAAAGATTTATGAAGTTTTGGCAGGTAATAAAAAAACCGGTATTCTCGGATTTTGTGTTGTTATAAATTCATGTTCTTTTTTTAAAGAATCCCTTTCTCAAGGCCATCATCTAACGTTTTGATAGTTCTTTAGTGTAAGATGTAGTTGGGTTTGATTTTAATTTTAACATATGTTGGTAGTATCCCCCAATAGCCTGTCTGCTTTTTATGTAATCTGAGGTGTCTAGGATCACCACTCCACCCCCTTTATCGGCTGGTTTAATTACCAGCTCTTTATTATCGGCTAGTTTGTCCAAGACTTCTCGTTCCTTCTTTGAGAAATTTGGTCCCATTTTAGTTTTTCTATTTCCTTTGTTTAGATCTTCTTCCACCGGCTTCTGAAAGGTTGCAAAATATGGGCCCCTACAGAAGCTGCGATAGAAGGTTGAAGGTTTTTTTAGAGACGTGTGTGTAAAGAGATTATCTTATCCTTACACTCGTCAAACTATATCTCTTGATCTTTCTTAGTTTTTTCCAAGTACCTTTTCAGGGTCAGTCTTCTTACATATTTTGGGCATCCATGAATGTTTGAAATGCGGAGGCTCTGTTTGATGGTGCAAAGTTAAGCCCTCTACTTAGAATATCCTCTTCTTCTTTATTTAGAGTGTGTTTACTAAGATTAAATATTCCTAATTTAGTACAAGTGCTCTACAAATGCTATATAGATGATATTATCATCATATGGAAAGGCGACCTCGAATCACTACAGACCTTTTTTACTACTATTAACATTAATAATTTAAATTTGATTTTTACTTATAATTCCAGCATATCAGAGGTGATATTTTTAGACTTAGAAATTTATATTGAACAAGGAGTTATCAACACAAAAAACACATTTTAAAACAGTAAACTGTAATAATTTTATTAAGGCCAATAGTTGCCACAAGAAAAATTGGTTGGAGAATGTCCCTACTGGAATTCAGGCGCTTGAAACGCAACTGTACCAAAAAAAAGCGACTTTGATGAGCAGATAATTCCTATGAAAAATAAGTTCCTTGAGAAGGACTATAAAGAAATAATTGACAAAGCATTACAAAGGTAGGGGCTGTAGACAAAAGACAATGTTAGTGTACAATAATAAAAAAGACAAAAAAGCCAACCAGATGTTTTTATTTCCTTTTATCACAACTTATAGTACAAACTCAAAACAGATGAAGGGATTTTAAAGAAACATTGGCCTATTTTAAAACAAGATGACCTTTTAAAAGAAATAATTGGAGACAAACCTACTGTAATCTACTCAAGAGCACCAAATATTAAGCAGAAATTAGTGACCAGTTTTTTACCTCCTAAAACAAAAGCTGTGGTTAGACCAACTAACAAAGGGTTTTAAAAGATGCTCAAATTGCAAGGCATGTAGGAACAATACACTAATTAATAGCAGGATAACTTCCTTCACTGCATGGTCTAATTTAACATTTGATATTAATACACTATCACTGTGACAGTAAAGGGGTGATTTATGTATTGCAGTGTGGTTGCACCTACAGTACGTAGGTACGTGAACAATAAGGAAACTTAAAACAAGATTGGGAGAAACACATTAGGAACATATGCAATGGTTTAGAGACCCATAGTGTCTCAAATATATAAGATTAAACATAACCAGAATCCATCTGTGTAAAATTCTTTGGGATTGAAATAGTTAAACTGATTGGAGGGGAGGAGATTACATAAAGAAAATCAATAAAAGAAATCCTTTTGGATTTCACCCTCCAAACCCTGGCACTAAGGGGTAAATTTGGATATGGAGATCACTGCATTTCTCCCTTAATGTCTAAACACCCACTTTAGTAAGTAATAAAGACTTTGAATAACTATGCATCAGATTAGTCAGCAACGGAGTAAGGAAGCTGAAGACTGTCTCTGCAGAGGGGATAGGCGGCTGGAGGAGAACATAGCCTGTGCACGGGCTGCAGAGGGGATAGGCGGCTGGAGGAGAACATAGCCTGTGCACGGGCCTTGATTATCCACGCTACAGCCGCATACACCCCGGCATACAGACGGAAAGAAACTTTGCCAGCAGGGATCAGCCGAGACGAAACACACCAACCCAGAGAGGGACACGTTGTGGAGTCTGGCGGCATCTCCTTCCTATGCCTAAATATATCGGTCGCTTGTAAGTTTTAAATCTCATCCACCCACTGTTTAATTAAATTGTAATGCACTATTTTTTTCTCCCTTTTATTTTTTGTCAAGGAAGATACCAGAGGGCATTTCCTCACCTACAATTCACCCAATCACATATAGAGGAGGAGACATCAGCTCAAGATACTAGAGATTTGATGTGAGTGTGTCAGCACCCAAAAAGTTTGATTCAACATCTCTCTTCCCTTGTCTTCTCCTCCCACCCCTCCTTCCCCCTCTCCCTACCCTAATGAAGAAGTGTGCATAATTGTGTGCTGTTTTTCTTACTGTGGCCCTCCCCTTTCTCTTCTACTTTGCACGTATTACACGTCGTGGAGCCGCAAGCAGAGTGACGCGCCCGAGGACATTTCACCCCTTTTTCTACCCATATTCATACAGAGGTTGGTGAATCACCTCTGAAAGACTCAGGCAGCGGAACCACTGTGTGGAAAGGACTGAAGCTACACATTGAATAGTAGGCTAAAATTTTCTGGCGCACATTTTCTCTCTTTTCGAATGCTATGAATGAATTGGATTGAATTGGAATGTGTACCAGTACATTGCTTCACTACTTTGTAAGGATGCAGGTGTTTAAAACAGATACTGGTGTACAAATTGACAGTGGCCCATTGTGAATTGACCTTGTTTTTTCGAAGACTTTATCAAATTAGGCGTTCTTAATAAAAAGCATTAAAATACTCAATGTGTGCCTTTTTTAACATTCTTTCCCCGCGCAATTGCTGAGTGGACATTATGGATACACCACAGACGTATAAAAAACCTGACTGTATTTATGCGTTTTTAATATATTCAGCGATTAATGCTGCAGCAGAAAGATGGCGACTGTATCTGAAATATATGAATATTTTATATCGAACTACGATTTTTACAAGTTTTCACCTGACGTTCATGGGTGGAAGCGTGCAATAAGAAGAACCTTAAGTAGTGATGATTGTTTTTTTCGTATTGCCCCTCCTGCCAGAGAGATATGCGGGTATTGGGGTGTCATGCCAGAATTTCACAGTATGTTTGATCATGGCAATCTCAAAAGTAGTGAAGTGGGGTTTAACCCATACAAGATTCGTCAATCCCAATCCAGCAATGTGCCGGCAACAGCACCACCAGCACCGGTGTCCGGTCCGACCGTCAGTGATAACCTTGTGAACGGCAATCCTTTGTACCTGTCCTCGCCAGAATACCTGGAAAATTTCCAGCCTGAACATGATTTCGCCTATGAACAAGCTTGCATGTACCAGTACCAAAATGTTTTCCAGCATCATCAGCTGTCAACTACAAGTGTAGCAGGCCAGCTGACACCTGCCAACTATAATGCAGACATGAGCAGTCAAAGTGAGTCATCACCACCCATTTGGCAAAGTTTATAAGGCTTATAAAGAAGGTTCTGTATACAGTAATGTACTACACCGTATTACACTTTACTACAGTATAATGTAATGTACATGATAGTCTTAAGTTTTTAGCCGCTAGTACTACTGTACTTATGTGCATCAATACAATACAGTACTTTACTGTATGCGAGTTGAGGTGAGGGGATGTTTCTCTGTTGAGTGCACTTTGAAGAATGATTTGATTGGCCGCTGAAGTACGTGAAGCTGCTGCAGCTAGCATACAAATGTAGGGAGAGGGTGGGGCTGAAGAGTCAGAGCCAATCAGAAGTTTGTTCTCATCGTCCACAACGGTTGAACGGCTGCTTTAATTCCCAATGAAGCAACTTGACGCATGCTAAATACCAATAATAATAGCATATTTTTTTGTTTTTCCCCAGAAACGAAACTTTGACATCCAGCGCAAAAAGAAAAAAGAAGGGATTTGGATGGACCTCTAATATTGCTTATTTTAAAAGTTGCTTTCGCATTGTTTGCCAAATGGCAAACATTTAGTGACAGTGCCATTTTTATCTATCTATAGGACTTTTGGGAGCTTTATAGAAAACCTTATACTGTACAGTACTGTAGTATGCTGCTGTTTTTATATTAAATTATTTTACATTGTACAGTACTGTCATCACCACTACTGTTTTACAGTATGTTTCATTGCACAACTTTTCCTATAAACACCAAAAATAAAAATGTATATCTTTTCTTCCATACTGTATGTATTACTTATTATTGAATGCTTTCTAATTGTGCAACAGTATATACTGTTTTCTTTTAATGGTACTGGTACTGTACTGTATGTCTCATTTGGACATTTCTTTTAATAACCGTTAAGAGAAGTGCCCTTTCTTTCCGTATTGTACTGTACTGTACTGGTACTGTATGTGAAGGGCGATGCTTTGTTGAACTGTTCATAAGAATTTCAAGTCTGCAATAGGGGCTCGGTCAAAAAAAACTTTTATTTTTTAATGCATACAGTAATACAAAAAAAAATAGTTGCTGTGGTCTTTCTCTTCGTTATGGCATTGCGAGATGAGGGGGAGAGAGGGTCTGCAGCTCTGAAAATATGGTAGAAAGAAACAAGTACTGGTAATTACTGGTAAATTACCAGTACTGGTAAAAAAGATTAAACAATAACAACATTTCAAAAGATTTGTAAAAAAAACAAACATTTTTTTCCCCCCAACAGGATTTCTAAAAATTTACTGTATTGGAACACTGAGAGAGGGTGGAAGAGGGGGGTTTGTGTAAGACACAGGCTTGTTTGTACTTAAAGTAAACACAGTATTGTGTGCTTACAACCCCCCCCTCTTCCTTTTTTGCACTGTAGCAGCTGAAAATCCTGTATACTGTAAATAAACAGACATGGTTAGTTTGATTAAAAACAACACATTAAGGGAGGCGCATGCGTGACGGCAGGGAGTATGGACGTGTAGGATAAGTGCTCCGTGCCCCGCTCAATAAGTATATTATAGAACAACCGAAAAAACGTGCGATACATAGCATAAAACACCTTATTAGGGAAACGAACCTCACAAGATGTCTCGGAAAGGAGTGAAACAGTCAAAGAAGAAAGGATTGCCGGAGTATTTCGGAGGAGCCCGTCGGAGCGGAGCAAGGGTTGAAATGGCGCCCAGTTCAAACGCTGGTTCAGAGACGGAGCTCGAAGGAGAAGAGGAGGACCCGGGCAGCCAGGCACAGATGCCAGTATGACAATGCGACTTTTCAAGGCTGTACAAAGACTTGAAAACCCTGCTAGAAGCAGAAATACGGGAACTAACAAAAGAAGTGACAGGTCTGGGCGAGAGAACGGGGGCTTTGGAAGTGAAAGTGGACCAATCCATCAAAGCAATCAAGCGACAGGATTGAAAGTCGGCAGACATCCAAGAACAAATTAATGAACTGAGAGAAAGGCAAGAAGACGCCGAAAATCGGACAGGCGCAACAATATCCGGATCAGAGGAGTACCAGAAGTGGTCCTGGATTGCGAGGAATACATATCCCAGTGGATAGAGAGGATACTTCCAGACACCCCAAAGGAGTACCTATCCATGGACCGGTGTCACAGGGCCCTAAGGGCTAAACCGCTAAAGACTGAACAACCGCGGGATATTGTTGTGCGAATGCACCACTTCCGAACAAAAGAAGCTGTCCTGCAAAAAACAAGGCCACTAACCACTGTGGAGTTTGAAGGAGCCGGTTGCTAATCTTTCAGGACCTCGCTCCGGCCACACTCGCTCGGCGGCGCAACCTGATACCCATTACCAAGATCCTGAAAGAGAAGGGAGTCCGGTACAGATGGACTTTTCCCTTTGGACTACTGGTGATCTGGAGTGGCAGAGCGGTAACAATGAAAGACCCCGAAGAGGGACCCACCTTTCTGCATAAGCTAGGGCTGGGGGAAGCCCCTAATGGTGCAAGCCCCATGGAGACAACCCCAGACCCCTTATGGATGCAGACCTCCAAGTCACCCAAAGCACACAGAGACAAGATCTCAATAAAGTTAAAAGATGTTACATTTCAGTTGCAAGTTACGGCATTATTACGTTTCCCTAGTTTTGAAAGGTTGGAAAGAATCTTCATCAGTTCCTGGAATCTAGTGATGTTGCTACAGGAGTGAAAGAGGCTAGGTGGAGTGCTGACTGTCAAAACCTGTCAGAAAAAAGATTAAACTCACCCCTACATGAAACTGTTGTTTACACTTACTTATCTGGACAGCATGGCCAGGTACCGAAGATGGCGGCAGCAATGGTCTAATCCTGGATCCACGATGACACGCAGGAGCCGGAAGGTATAGGGAGGAGGAAACACGGAGCAAAGGCGCGGACCTCCATCACGATGCGAAGTGCGATCCAAAATGGCGTTGGACCGGAAGGACGTCATCATACGGAGTCAATACCGCAGGCGCCATCTTGGATGTGGCAAAGCGTGTGAGAGGCTGCACAGAAGCTGACGTCACAGCTACGCAATGGGCTGAGGGCCACAGAGGGGGCCTATCAGCGCCGGAAGAAGCGCAGTACGGGAAAGGGTGAAGAGGAACGGAGCCGGAGGCAGGGGAGGAGGCGCGGAGAGAAGGGGAGGGGGGAAAGTTGCGCGTGCCTGGTCAGGGGGCGGGTAACAGCCCGCGCGTCCGGGGCAATAGGCGGCAGTACGGGGGTGGGGGGGGTAGGCGCAGTACTTGGGGGGAAGCGTGCCCATGGCTGGGCGGAGGGAGAGCGGCCCGCCAACCGGAGTGGTGGACGCTGCGGCAGGCGCGAGCATCGAACCCGGCCCTGGGGGACGCCTGCTGACACAGCGAGGCCTACGAGAAAACCGGCGCCGGGGGGCCACGGCGAATCCCAGCTAACTGGAATGGGTCTCGTCGGGGCGGACGAGGCGCATCAACACAACAGGGGAACAGCCCGTGGGGCAGGGGCGATGCATATATGGGGGGGTGGTAGTAGAGATAAGCTAAGGTCAAGTGAAGCACTAGCATCAGAGAATAGGAGATAGGAAGGGATAGTTAGGATTAGAGGCTAGGTAGGCGAGAGAGAAGTAGGGGGAAGGAGATTAGGTTGTACATTAGAGGAAGAGATATAGAGGGGAGGGGTCGGGAGAAGAGCAGAGAGAGTACAGGGGACTCCCTGTATGAATCACAAGAGGGTAAAGAAGTGTAAGAGGTGACCGGGAGGTAGATAAGTAGGAGAATAGGAGGGCCGCACAAGAAGCAATTTAATAGCACCAAAGGGAGGAGAGTTGCACCAGAGGTGGCGATGAGAGGCACAAGAACTGTAGTCATGGAAAGGATTTCAGGTCAACTGAGAAGAAGTTACATAGTTTTACGGTTAAGGTTGTCAGAAGAGTGGGGTAGGAGCTTCGGGGAGGGATAATCTCCGACGTTCGTATTGGCCAGAAGCTGGGAATGGAGAGAAAGGCTCTTCAGTTCATCAGCAAAGTCCTTTGGGTGGAACTACAGGGTGAGGAATCCGGACATTACTAGCACGGACGGAGAGAAGTGAAAAGGCGTCGAGTGTTATTGATTTATGTTTTGCAGTGTTCAATATTTGAGTGTGATGTGTTTGTGTATGTGTGCCTCCAGGTTTTCCTTGTGTGTGTGTGTGTCCCTATGTATCCACAGATGGACAAAAAAGAAAAGCGGGAGGGCGGAAGGGTGTCGGGTTCGGGACCAGTGAACCCTACAGGAAACTCAATATATTTCTGCAGAGTCAAGGAGGCAAGATTAAAAATGAGTAAGGATATTGTGCTAATTTCACATAATATTAAAGGGTTCAACAGTCCAGCGAAAAGGAGGTTAACCTTTAAGGATTACAAACGTAAGGGCGCAGAAATACTGTTGTTGCAGGAAACACACTTCGCAAGAGACAACACCCCGAGATTCCTAGACAAAGATTTTCGGTTGAGTTTCTTAACATCGATGCAGGTGAAAAAAAGGGGCGTAGCCATATTAATACACAACCTATTACCATACCTAGCTGACAGCACATTCACTGATAAAGAGGTTAGGTACATCATAGTAACGGGTTCCATCCGAGACCATCCTATCACGCTGGCAGTAATATACGCCCCAAGTGAACAAGCCACGGATTTTTTCAATCGCTTTTTTAGAAAATTGCAAAAGGTAGCAAAAGGAAATGTTATATTAGCAGGGGACCTAAACAGGACGCTCAACACAGACTTGGACAGATGCACAAAGTCTAACACGGCCCGCGGACAGGACATACTAACAATAGCTAAGGGAATGCAGGAATGTCAACTTTTAGATATATGGCGGGAACAACATCAGGGGGTGAAGGACTACACGTTCTACTCACATCCCCATGACAGATACAGCAGGATAGATTACTTCCTTGTCTCAAAGAGAATGGTGCCGGGGGTCTCTCGTACAGAGATACATGATATTTCATGGTCTGACCATGCATCTATAGAGCTGCGATGCACATTAATACCTCTAGACAGACCTAGAGCGAACTGGAAGCTAAATGAGATATTATTGAAAATACCAGACATGGAAAGGGAGGTGGGAGAGAAAATTAAGATGTATTTCGAAGAGAATAAAGGGAGTGTGACGACAAACACCATACTGTGTGAAGCTCATAAAGTGACTCTCAGGGGAATATTAATGAATTTGGCCGCCAAAAGGAAAACGGAAAGGGAAAAGAAAATTAAGGAGTTGGAAAATCAACTGGCGGAGTTTTCCGCCAGCCATAAAGAGCGGAAACAGGACCAAATGTTGAAACAACTATTAGACACTAAAATGAAACTAAATCTCCTCCTATCCTTCCAAGCTGAGAAGGAAATGGCGTGGTCTGGTCATAAATTTTATGAAAAAATTAACAAGCCCGGTACTTTACTTGCCAATAAGCTCAAAAATAAGCTTCCAAATTACCATATTCACGCTATACATACGCACAGGGGTGACCTTATGTCCAATCCGGGGAAAATTGTAGAAGAGTTTAGAGCGTACTACGAAAAACTCTATAATGGAGATAAGGTCACCCAAAGCCCTAAAACAAAAGAGGCATTCAAGAAATTCCTAAAAGAGGCAAATTTGCCCACATTGAGCGGGAGAGGGAAGCACTACAGGCAAACTTTACATACGACAAACTTGCAGAGGTAATCAAGTCATTAAAACCAGCTAAAGCGCCAGGACCAGATGGTTTTTCTAATTTATACTACAAAAAATATTTTAAACTTCTGGCACCCCACATGTTAAATTTGTTTAATGAAATCTTAGCGGGGGCCTCCTTCCCAACACAAATGTTACAAGTTCTATGTCACTGATCCATAAGCCTGGAAAGGACCCAGTAGACTGCAAGATCTACTGGCCCATCTCCCTGATTAATTCAGACATCAAAATGTATTCCAAACTTATAGCAAACAGGGTGGGTAGTGTTCTTCCCAGGCTCATTCACACGGATCTGGTAGGGTTTATCGGAGGCAGACAGGCAGCGGACAATATCAGGAAAATAATTGATTTGATTGATGTGGCTAAAAAGAAAAATATACCCTCTATGGCATTAAGTCTGGATGCTGAGAAAGCCTTCGATAGGATAAATTGGCCCTACCTAAAAGAAACGCTAGGAGAATTTGGATTTGAAGGACGCCTGTTAGGAGCCATTCTTGCGCTATACGAGGGCCCAACGGCGAGGGTGAGACACCAGGGCTTCCCCTCAGAACAATTTATTATTCGCAGCGGAACAAGACAGGGTTGCCCGTTGTCCCCTCTGCTGTTCGCCCTCTGCATAGAGCCCCTGGCGGCGCACATTCGGCACAGTCCAGATATAGCAGGAATATCAGTAGAAAACCAGGTACATATGGTTGCTATGTATGCGGATGATGTGATTTTAACATTGTCAAAACCCCTCACATCTCTGCCCAATGTTTTTGGGATTTTGGGTAAATTCAACCAAATCTCGGGATTCAAAATTAATCAGACCAAATCTGAAGCCCTCAACATAAATCTACCCAAAGATGTGGAAAAATTAATAGATATAAACTTCAATTTCAAGTGGCCAGCCTCCGCTATCAAATATTTAGGGGTATACATCACAAGGGATTATAAAACATTATACAAAGCTAATTACCCCAGATTGATTAAGACTCTGGGGGAGGATCTCAAGACATGGATGAAAGGGGGCATTTTGTGGATTGGGAGGATACATAGCGTGAAAATGAACCTCCTCCCAAGGATGTTATATCTATTCCAGAGTTTGCCCATACCTATAGTACATGCAGACATCCTCTCCCTACAGTCACAAATTATGAAATATATTTGGAATAAGAAAAGCCCAAGGATTGCAAAGGGTATCTTAAAGAGGCCCACTACGAAAGGGGGACTACTGTAGCGGTACCTTGCTTGTTGGCTTATAACAAGGCGGCCCAATTGTGCCAAATTATTCAATGGCGCACAGATCCGAAATTAAGGAGGTGGGTGGAATTAGAGAACAGCTGCTGTGCACCAACAGAGCTACAGAACTTAGGGCTCTATGCAGTAAGCGCTGAAAAAGTGCTCTCGCTAAGTGTTCCCTATCGGCATGATTTTGGCGATTTGCCCTCGCAGTATTCAGGAAGGGATGAATACCTGGCAAATCCCTGGCTGTCAGGATCGCCGCCAGGCTCCGCCCCCAGCACGCATCATGCGGCTGTACCTCTGACATTCACAGACCGCTATCGGTGTGCACGCAGCAGCGCAATGCTTCATCCGTGGAGGCGCGCTCCCGCAGTATCACCACAGCACCCACTCTGCATCGCACTCCTCGTACGCGCGCACGCCGCACGCCAACGAACACTAGCAGCATCAGTTGTGTTACACCAGTAGTCAATCCTGCACTACCCTATCGGCTCGTGGCTTATGTGGCTTATGTGTGATGTCATCATCTGCTGTTCCTGATTGGTGCTTTCCCCTTTAAATACCTTCCTGTTTCACTATCCTGACTGACCACAAGAATTTACTTTACATTGAAGGTACGCGTCGCTTGGGGTCACGACAGGCACGGTGGTCCCTATTTTTCACCCGTTTTAACTTTCTTATATCGTATATTCCTGGTTCCAAAAACGTAAAAGCCGATGCACTATCCAGACAATTCCTGGTCGAGGACAGAGCAGAGGATCATCAACAGACTATACTTCCTTCCGCATGTATTTTGTCTGCCAACCCCTTTGACGCCTTACCACACATTACCAGGGCTCAACGTAACATCCCTGTAGGCCTCAAGGTTCCAGAAGGACGTCTGTTCACTCCCACGAACTTCCATAGGAAAGTGATGGAATGGGGTCATGCTTCCAGGACCGCTGGTCATCCTGGCACCAGGAGAACAATCGACTTGTTGGAGCACACCTTCTGGTGGCTAGGCATGCACAAAGACATTGAAAGATTTGTGGCTTCATGTCCCATATGCGCTCAGAATAAGATGCCTCGCAATAGGCCGGCAGGCCTTCTTCAACCACTACCAGTTCCAGATCGTCCATGGACACATCTCTCTATGGATTTTATCGTGGAGTTACCCAGCTCTAAAGGGATGAACACCATACTGGTGGTTGTGGATCGCTTTTCTAAACGGGCGCATTTCATCCCACTTAAAGGTTTGCCCAGCGCGCCTAAACTCTCAGAAGTCTTCGTCAAGGAGATTTACAGACTCCACGGTACTCCACAAGTCATAGTCTCGGATCAAGGCTCGCAATTTATCTCCAGATTCTGGAGAGCCTTCTGCCAACGTCTGGGCATTTCACTTCATTTCTCCTCTGGGTACCATCCACAAACGAATGGACAAACGGAAAGGACCAATCAGTCCTTAGAACAGTTAATTCACTGTTTTGTCTCGGATTCACAGGACAATTGGTCTGATCTCCTCCCATGGGCAGAATTTTCTCATAATAACCTTAGAAATGAGTCCACTCAACAGTCCCCCTTTTTCACGAATTATGGATTTCATTCCTCTGCCTTTCCTTCCACAGTCTCCAGTTCGGGAGTTCCCACAGCCGAGGACAGAATCCAGTGCCTCCAGGACTCTTGGGAGAAGATTCAGGGGAACTTGAAACAAGCCATCAGTATGCAGAAGAAACAAGCCGATCGTCACCGTCGGGAGGTTCCATCTTTTACTCCTGGACAAAAGGTCTGGCTTTCAACGAAGAATATTCGTCTCAAGGTCTCTTCACCCAAATTGGCACCCAGATTCATTGGCCCATTCGTCATTACGGAGAGGATCAATCCTGTCACATACCGGCTTAAATTGCCGGCAACCATGAAGATTCTTTCCGCTTTTCACATTTCTCTTTTGAAACCCTTTATCCAGGATCCCCAATCATCCATTCGAGACTTGCCACCTCAGCCTGTTCTTGTGGAGGGTCAACAAGAGTTTGAGGTGCAGACAATCCTCGACTCCAGAGTATCAAGGGGGAAACTGCAATACCTCATGCATTGGAGGGGTTTTGGTCCAGAGGAACGTGAATGGATCCCTCGGGAACAGGTACACGCTTCCAGATGGGTCAGGGCTTTTTATCACAGATACCCTTTGAAGCCTGCCCTGGTTCGTACGGAGGTCTCCCCTGAAGGGGGGGTACTGTCAGGATCGCCGCCAGGCTCCGCCCCAGTACGCGTCACGCGGCTGTACCTCTGACATTCACAGACCGCTATCGGTGCGCACGCAGCTGCTCAATGCTTCATCCGTGGAGGCGTGCTCCCGCAGTATCACCGCAGCACCCACTCTGCGTCGCACTCTTCGTACGCGCGCACTCCGCACGCCAATGAACACTAGCAGCATCAGGTGTGTTACACCAGTAGTCAATCCTGCACTACCCATCGGCTCATGGCTTATGTGTGAGGTCATCATCTGCTAGTTCCTGATTGGTGCTTTCCCCTTTAAATACCTTCCTGTTTCACTTTCACTTTGCTGGACATAAACACTGTTGTGCTGTGCTTGCTGCTTCTTGGATCTTGTCTGTTCCTGTGCCTTGCCTGACTCGTGTTGTGACCCCTGCTTGTACCTGGACCTGTCTCTTCTCTACCTCTGAGCTTCAGCTTGTTATTGGACCCCCGCTCTCTCATCTCCTTGATCACGGCTTTGGATAACGACGATTCTTCTCTCTCCTCTCCTCAATAACGGCTTCGGATACGACGATTCTTCTCTCTCCAACCCCGGATCACGGCAAGTACCACGGCTTCCCCGAAATCTCCTGCCCCGACCCAGCTCCACGACTCTGACAACGCATTCCGGACCTGGCTCCGTGGTTGTAGGGCGGCGGTTATATACATCCCCACCTCAGCCCCTCGGTCTAGTCCTGTTTGTGGTGAGCGCAGCGTGACACTGGCGAATCACTGCGAAAGCAAAATGCCGATGAGCCGGTGATAAAAAAGCCTGGCTCCCGATATCCTGGCGATATGCCATTTCTGCCGATATGTGTTTGCAGCAGAGAGAGATCCCCCACTCTCTCGGCGCAAACATAGGCAAAATACAATTATATCAAAACAATTTTTACTCGTAGTGTACATGTGCAGTGGGTCTCCGGAGCTGAACCGCATTGATTTCAGGTCCAGGGACCCCCTGCTTCCCGAGATACAGGCCCCTTTATGAGGTGCCGGTATACCTCTGCATTTAAATGTCCCGATCACGTGACCGCGGAATGTAAACAAAGCAGAGGGATACCGGCATCCCATAAAGTGGCCTGTATCTCTGGAAGCAGGAGGTCCCCGGACCTAAAACCAAAGCGGTTCAGCTCCGGAGACCCTCTGCACATCTACACTATGAGTAAAACACACATATCAATAAACAATCATTCCTTACCTTAGCGGCTATGCGCTATGGTAATTAAGCAGCATTAATGAATTTTTAATAATAGTGTGCAGGAGCAGGGGGTCCCCTGAGCTGAACCGCATTGATTTGTGGCTCAGGGACCCCCTGCTTCCCGAGTTACAGGCCCGGTATGGGGCATCGGGTGCCAGTGTCGCCGCCATATTTATAGAGCCCACGTCGCATCTTGGACGCTATGAAGATGGCGGCGACACTGGCACCGATGCCCCATACTGGGGCCTGTAACTCGGGAAGCAGGAGGTCCCTGAGCCACAAATCAATGCGGTTCAGCTCAGGAGACCCCCTGCTCCCGCACAATATTATTAAAACACATTAATGCTGCTTCATTACCATAGCGGAAAGCCGCTAAGGCAATGAAGGGGTAAAGGCATAATAGCATGTTTATTGGGGACATTTGTCCCCAATAAACACTGCAATAAACAACATACACCCCCTGTGCCCCCAACAACCCCTATACCCCCATTACATATATCAGATTTTTGGGATGCACAGCAATGATACTAGAGGCCGGTGGTGGACCTCGGGTGTTCCCCGCAGGCCTGCAGTACCAATTCTGTTCCCCCCCCAAAAATACAACAACACAAATACTTTACAATAAATACGACCCCCCTTAAACATACAATACTGTAATGGGCAAAATTACTATTATCCACAAATGGATAATAGTGAATGTGCCCATTTTAAATACATAAAGAACAATAAATACATTAAATACATATTGCACTAACCCTTGTCCGGCTGCCATGATGAAGGCCATCCTCATATTCAACACCGTCCATGACCCCTCCGATGCTGCAAAACATAAACAAGAATAAAAACAGCCAATGGAATGTCCCCTAACCCCTTAATCACCACAGCGGTTATTAACTGCTACAGTCATTAAGGTGTTAACCAACCCTCACCCACCACTCGGGAGGCCTACATACCCTCCCCCACTACCCCCCCACCCCATGAGGCCTAACCACCCCCACCCAATACCCAGCCGGGAGGCCTACCCACATATCCTGGGACCAATACCCCCTCCCCCCACCCCCAGTACCCACAATAAAAACAATATACAGCCCCACAATAAACATCATTATATTAATTAAATACATAACCCACCCCCTGTGCCCCCCCCATAAATACATGATTATAATTTTACATACAGGGTTTATACCCCAGGCCCACGTGAGTCCCCGGTGGGCCTGACGGGTCACCTCACAGACCTACAGGTGCCCAGCATCATGTTTCACACAGGGCCTGTTGGTGGTTCCCGCCAGGCGCCATGTTCCACCAGGTGGTCTCCGTGGGTCACCGTGGGCCACAATTGGGTCTCCACGGTAGGCCCGCGTATGTCTGGGGGGCCCCGGGTCAGACCCACAGGTGTCTGAGGGGCCTCGGGTGGTTCCCACGGGGGTCTGAGGACCCACGGGTGGTCCCTATGGGTCTGTGGTGCCCCCACAGATGTGGGGCCACCGGTTCTTACCCGCAGGTTTCCCCCATGGACCATGCAGCCTGGTACCCGTGAGAAGCCCGAGGATACCTCAGGTGGTCTCCAGAGGTCTCTCGCAACCAAAAGGAACCAACCCTGTATGTAAAAAAAATAAAGCTGACCTATACATTAAATACATCAATCCCCCTCCCCCCAAACAACACATACTGTACAATAATGTGCAACATAACTATTATCCAGATAGGGATAATAGATTATTTGCCCATTTTTAAACACATTAACTAGCATAATAAAATAACTAAAGTTCTACTTACCTCATCAATAAGAAGCCCCCTCGCCAGCATAATCCTTGTCCTCCGTTGCCAACAAAATACATAGCTAATACATTGCAATTACATTCAGATATCAATTAACCCCTTAATCACCTTATTGGATAATAACCGCAAAGGTAATTAAGGGGTTAAGCCATCCTGGCCCGATACCCACCCTTCACCCATTTATTTGTACAGTGGCTTCATCATGCAACTATATATAAGGCATATTATGGGACCAGCCCATGCACCATACTGAAGACTCCACGGTCACCTCTGCATTATAGCATCCGAAATGGTTCCAGATATTGCGTCTATAATCGCCGCTGTCTCCAAAATGGATGTGCTTCACTTGAAAGGAGCTTGTTAGTAGCGTGCGGCAGCCATTCCCCTCTCACATGGAAACAGGGACCCTGAAGATCTTTACTCACGTCTTCACGTCCTCACACTGGTGCCTGAACTGCTCGACCACCGTAGTTTCAATGCCACGTGACCCTAAGCGTTTCTTCCGTCTCAGCGGATTTCATCAGGGGATGGACTCCAATTGAACTGTCTGATGTTAAATAGTCCCTTTGACCAATAAAAATGTTTTTCCACAGCTGTGTTCAGTTCAATTGGTGTCTTTAGATTAATCTGTACTCGGTGCAATTAATATTATAGGCAGTTTTTCTTCCGTCTCAGCGGATTTCATCAGGGGATGGACTCCAATTGAACTGTCTGATGTTAAATAGTCCCTTTGACCAATAAAAATGTTTTTACACAGCTGTGTTCAGTTCAATTGGTGTCTTTAGATTAATCTGTACTGGTTGCAATTAATATTATAGGCAGTTAAGACTTTTGCTAAATAAATGAAATTTACACATTTAATTAAATAAATAAAGTTTAACATAAATTACAACATTAATAGAAATCTATATTTAAAGATTATGACAACAAGAGTCATGTTAGAGATTAGGAACAACATTATAACAGAACGTGGTTCAATATCCACTGCACAATTGTAAAATTATACAACTACTGCACCGACACACTTTATTCGAGCAAATACCCAGTATGTACCTGGCAGATACCTGGAATGCGCCGCTCCTCACCTCTGACAAGCCCCGTTGCGTTTGCCTTCCCAGCCTGGGTTCATGCCTGCCTGACGGGCGGCTGATCTGTTAAATGATAATGATTAGGATTTAATAGGCTGCAATGCTTCGCGTGACTACCAGATGGCATAAATTCATGAATTGTAATGCA
>WSYH01004926.1:0-48622 GCA_036426205.1 Ascaphus truei
TTCCTCCCGCCCCCACACACACACTACAATAACTTCCTCCTGCCCCCTACACACAAACTACAATAACTTCCTCCCGCCCCCACACACACACACACACACACTACAATAACTTCCTCCCGCCCCCCCTACACACAAGTGCAGGGAACCCTGGTTGCAAAACACTGGTGTACAGTATACTGCACAGTAACTTCTTCTTTTAAAACAGTTAACTATAGACAACTGTGTAAAGAATGACAGAAACTATTTTTAAAATGCTCTAATAAAAAGAAGATTGTTATCACTGTAGCCCTGTTTCCTATTGAATACAGTACGCTACCAATGCTGTGTAACCTGTTGGCTCGCAGGGACCTGAGCCTCCGGCACGGAGAGCCTGGGGCAGCTGTATGAATAAGGATAATCTCTTACTTGGTGCAGCGCCTCCACCTGCGATGGCTCCCAGCAGAGTGGAAGTTGTTCCTCGCAGGACAATAATATATCACACACACAGCATATAAAAGTAACCAATGACTTTACTAACGCAACCATAACCTTGCATATCATAAACAGGTGTCCCTCCCTAGAGGAGACACTATACTACTGCGTCTCGCAGGACGCGACCCCTTCACCGTGTACCCACACCGTGTCCAGTTCCCACACTCAATATTGCCCCACCCCCAAAGTGAGGTATATGTGTGTTACTGCGCAGCCACTATGTTCGGATATGAATATATGTATATAGTTGGTGCACTTGATGATGTTACCTGCCGAGCGCTCCAGCGCTCGGGCCTGCCAAAGAACTTCACAAAGGATCAGACGACGAATGACTTCCAGAAATACCTTCCGGGGCGATCCCACCCGGTTGGCTGCTACTGCGTGGCCGAGGTCTGAGCCCAGACCTCTGGTATGATAGTGCAACAGTCTCTTAATGTACAACTCTCCTGCTGATGCTAAGGGGCTGATGGCCAGTCCCTACTTCCGCTTCACTCTACGGGGACTCGGGGCCTAACTGGGCCGGGGTATGTGGCCTAGTGTAGGGGCTGTTGTCCTCCCTACACATAGCGCTCCTCTTCCTTCCTCCTCCCGCTCGGTTCTGCCCGGCGTGCTCCCCTGCGCGACCTTCTAAACCTTCCTCCTGCTATTCCAGCTGCCCTATAGGCTCCCTGGCGTCAATTGGTCTCGCTATGGCTGCTGGGACTCGTAGTCCCGTACACTCCACCCTATAGGAGCAGCTCCTCTTCCGTAGGCTCTTGCAACCTCTTACTGTGCACGCGCGACCTCTGCTCCCTCACCACCTCCACGGCTCACCGCGCATGCGCGAACACCAACATGGCAGCGCCCTATACTCGGGTCACTGAGGAGCCTCCGATGTACCGAAGCACCCCCTGCACAATGCAACCTTCCTATGCTTCCCCGCATACGGAGATAAGGGTAAGCCTGGGGAACCTGGCTACATCACGTTACCTCAATTGCTTGTTAAAATGATAAACCTATGCTACTTAAATTGATGCAATGTAAAAAATGCAAAATGTGCCTTTTTTGCATTGTGCTAGTTCGTGATAAACATACATTTCACCGTGGATTTACATGTACCATGGCTGCTTCTGCTGCTCTTTAATGTGCAGACGTTACCTGCCCCAGGCTTTACAGGACTGGAGCACACAGCAAACTGACACTCAAACACATGCAAAATAAACCGACACACACAGCCAAATGGCACACAAATACTCACAGTATACAGGTACCTTCCCACAGCTGCACAAAGTAGCTCCTCCCCTCTCACCCTCGCCCTGTATGAGGATACAGAATGAAGACCAAAACCGAGCAAGTTCAAGGGCTTGATCCGCAGGCGCAAGAAACGAGGTTACCAAGTGACAGGCACCCCCAAGATGTGGACATGAATCCTCAAAACCTCATGCTTGAGGGTCTTCTAAACAACTTTGGATTGTTGAGCAGATCTTGACAGCAAAGTGTGTTCATGGAGTATTCTGTGTATTCCGTTTTGCTGCAGTAAGCTGCTCAGCACTGAGATTCAGAAGGAAATACTGATCTTATTTGGTCCGGAGCTGCAGTGATTTTGTTTATTTATTCTATTGCCTCCCGGGCCAGCATCCATAACGTGAGGAGTAATTCAGCTATAGAATACAATGAATATAATTACACATTGATTAAACAGTATGCTGTAGCGACAGGGCACTTCCGTGGGCTGCTTTGTACACATTTATATATAGGCGTATAGGCAGTTTTATCTACAGTAACTTAGGGGGGGGGGGTGTGCGCTGAGCATGCGCATTTTAAGGGAAATTTCGTTGTCTTTTGTCCCTGTTTTGTCACAGAATTGTATTTGTGATGGTGCTGTTTATTAAAAATCAAAACACAAATTTCAGTGACAAAACACAAAGAAGTTGCACTTAGATTGCGCGTGCTCTGCACACACCCCGTTTTAGCTATTTGCACTTTTATATTTATACCAATTGTGAATTCCTAGTGTGTGTGTGAGTAACAGTGTGTGTGTGTGTGTGTGTGTGTGTGTGTCTGTATGTGAATGTGTGACTGTGTTTGTGTGAATGTGTGACTGTGTTTGTGTGAGTGTGTGAATGTGTGTGAATGTGTGTGTGGAATGTGTGAATGTGTGAGTGTGGAATGTGTGAATGTGTGAGTGTGGAATGTATGAATGTGTGAGTGTGGAATGTGTGAATGTGTGAATGTGTGAGTGTGGAATGTGTGAATGTGTGAGTGTGGAATGTGTGAATGTGTGAGTGTGTGTGTGTGTGTGTGTGTGTGTGTGTGTGTGTGTGTGTGTGTGTGAAAAATGTGTGAAATATGTGTAAATGTGTGTAAAAAAAGTGTGAGAATGTGTAGAATGTGTGTAAGAATGTGTGTAAAATGTGTGCTGTGTTAACGATGTGCTTGCCCCCACAAACCGGGACCGACCGCGGGGCTGAGGTGGGGTTATATAATCACCGACCTTAGTCCGCGCAGACTGATCCGGAGTGCGCAGTTCGTAGTCGTACATAGCGGGTCAGGTTTGGAGGAAGGTGGATCGTCGTTATTCAGCAGGAGTTCGGCAACAGGTGTTCAGGAGTTCCCCGCTTCAGCTTAGGAGCGTGACGGCCCTCTGCGCGAGGAGCGCGCCTCGGCCGATGACGCCGTCTCAGCAGGGGAGACAGCAGGCTGGCCGAGTAACAACCGTGGGCAGCGTCGGGAAAACCAAGCTTCAACACACAATTCAGGAACGGCGTCTGCATGGAACTAAGCACCAGCCTCAAACACGCGCTTCACAACAGAGTCAGGACGGGCCTCGTGCAGGAAACTAGCACGAGCAGGTCCTCAGGAACAACGCATTCACAGCAAGGAGTCAGGAACGGGCCTCTGCATGGAACTAGCAGCAGGCCTCAGGAAACAACGCTTAGCACGAATAGGACGGGCTCTGCATGGCACTAGGCAAGAGGCTCAGGAAAGGAACTGGGATGAGAACTAGGAAGGTTAGTACATCAGCAGACAAAGCCAGGGTTGGCTTGTGGCAGAGACAGTAACGTCCGGGGGTAGGAATTATGCTCGGCTCTGATTCAGAGCCAAAGCCCAACCTATAAAGGGCGGAGTTCCAATCACAGGGGCAGGGTGTTGGAGCATTCCCCAATGATAGGGCACAGGGCAGAAGCTGCAATGAAAGACAGTACATGTGCTCTTGATTGCCAGAGGAACTTGCAACTGCAGAGGTCTGCAAGGCTATAGTCAAAGCCAAAGTGGATTCCTTACGTGTGTAAGAATGTGGTGGTGTATGTGTGTAGGTGTAGGTGTGTATGACTGTGATTGGGTGGTGTGTGACTGATGTTTCTGATAGTGACTACTGTGTGTGCATAATGTGTGCAAATGTGTTGAGTGTAATGTGTGGCAAATGTGTGTGTGTGAATGTGTGCAATGTGTGCAATGTTGCATGCGTGAATGTGCAAATGTGTCTGCGTGTAATGGTGGTGCGTGTGGAATGTGTGCAAATGTGTGTGCAAAGTATGTGTGTGTGCAAATGTGTGTGCGTGAATGTGTGCAATGTGTCTACGTGAATGTGTGCGCGCAATGTGGGTGTGTGAGAATTGTGCGGGATGTGTGTGCGAATGTGTGACTGTGTGTGAATGTATGTGTGTGTGTAAGACTATGTGTTTAGAATATGTGTGTGAGAATATGGTGTAGTGTGTGTGTGATGTTATGTGTGTGTGTGTGTGTTTTCTTCTGTGTGTCTGGTTTCTGTTGTGAGTGTTTCTGGGGGTGTGGTGAGGTGTTTCTGTGTGTGAGTGTTTCTGTGTGTGAGTGTTTCTGTGTGTGAGTGTTTCTGTGTGTGAGTGTTCTGTGTGTGAGTGTTCTGTGTGTGAGTGTTCTGTGTGTGAGTGTTCTGTGTGTGAGTGTTCTGTGTGTGAGTGTTCTGTGTGTGCGAGTGTGATTGTGTGTTCGAGTGTGATTGTGTATGCGAGTGTGATTGTGTGTGCAAGTGTGATTGTGTGCGCGTGTGTGATTGTGTGTGCGAATGTGATTGTGTCGCGAGCGGGCGCACACACTGTCGCGCGCGCACACACACACACACTGTTGTGAGCGCACACACTGTTGTGAGCGCACACACTGACACGAGCGCACACACGCGCACACACTGTCGCGCATGCGCACACACACAGTCGCATGCACACAGTCGCATGCACACAGTCGCACACGCAGTCGCACATGCGCACACTGTCGCGCTCACACACTGTGCGAGTGCGTGACTGTGCAACAGCGTTGGGGCGACGGTGCGACTGCGTGCGGGCGACGGTGCGACTGCGTGCGGGTGACTGACTGACTGTGTGGGTGGGTGACTCTGTATAGAGGGGGCCCACCTTTGCAGCAGAGAGTTCGGTGTGGGCCAGGCATTGGAATGGGTCAGGGAGGCTGATTTTGGAACTTGTAGCTGACTTCTGGGGCCATGCACTGGGCGGACCTGCACGCGCACGGCGCGAGCCGCAGCTGCTGGCGGTGCATGGCACTGGCCGTGCCGTTACTGCACATGTGCAGCGAGCCCTGTCGTCATTGCGCATGTGCAGCGAGCTCGGTCGTCACAGTGCATGTGTAGCGAGCCCGGCCGCCACATCGCATCACTGGCTCCAAGCTCCGTGTGCGCTGGAAGCGAGGGAAGTGCTTTGAGGTCTGCGCATGCGCAGGTGTGGCGCGAGCACGGGCGCACGCACAGTAGTAGAGTGACGTCACTTCCGTCATATAATTTTGTTACAACACAAGGGATTTCTCCTATCAGAAATCTATAGGTGCCAGCAAAGAAGTTTCACTTCAAAAAGAATGCTATTTGCGTGCTCTGTCGGTGCTATTTGCATTGCTCTGTGTGTGCTAAAAGAGGGTGGGAGCTGTTTAGATTGCTATCTAGTTTATTAATATTTGGATAAAACCCAACATTACCTTCTTCTCACATCTGACAGAGCAAACTGTAACTACCAAATTTACACACAAACACACACAGCATACTGACAGACAAACACACACAGCAAATTGACACACACACACACACACACAGCAAACTGACACAAATGCACACAGCATACCTTCCAGCAGCAGCACATAGAGCAGGGGCGGGCAGATCTCTGCAGCTCTCTGCCCCAGTTCCGCCCCCATCCTCTGCTGCCTGCTCTCTCCCCTCCCCTGACCTGTGCTGCAGTGGTTCACAGCACCCGATCCCGCTTTGATGTCGTCTTGCCACTGCCATGAGTGGGCCTGCCGGCAAGCGGCTGTTAAGGGGCCCGGAAGAGGAAGGGGGCCCTGACTTCTGTTGTCCGTCGGCTAGACGGCTGGGCCAAATGTCTCGGCTCTCCCCCTGTCGGCGGCCCTGAGCGGGCCCCCCAAGAGAGCAGGCCCCCGGGCTTAGCCCAGGCTATAGCTACGCCCCTGTACTAGGCCACAAAGCTTAACATTTACATTTTGGTGATTGAAGCAAAGACAAATATTAGTTTCCCAATTAACTTTCTTGCACCGTGTCTTAACTAATTGACCCTTATATATTCTTATGTTGCAGAAAAAAAGTCACTTCAACAAACAGTTATGCTTAAGCATTGTAATAGCCCTTCATACATTTAAAACAATTTCTACTATTAGAAGAGCCTCCTTAATAACAATATATTCTATAATTATAGATTATTTATCAGTGCGGCAAGACAAACGCACAACAAAGGTTTTGCACTATGGTTCGCTCGTCTTCAGGAATACAATTGTAGAATCTTTAATAAGATAAGTTCTCTGCACCAAAGTTGAGACAGCTATTTAATACACCACTTAAAGACCATCTCTACCTTCATACAATGAATTACTCACGGTTATCATTGTCTCATTTACAAAGTGAAAATTCATATGAAAATCTGCCATGTTACAAATACAGACACTTTCGAGAATTATCTGCCGTATCCCTATTAAACGTCCAGCTACAAAACTCGTATGAAATGATGGACAAAGAGGATTTGGAACAATTAACAGCTTGATTTTTCTAAGTAATGAACATGCCTTAGCAAAAATCAATCTTGTATTGAAATGGACAATCAAGCGCATTTCTTCTCTTCATGCAAATCACTGATATTAAGAGGCCCTTTCCTAGATCAGTGTGAGCAGAACCATTTCATTAACACCTTTTGTCCTTTTAGTTAGCTGTATAGTTCCTAATGAGTAGAGGTTACACATACTGTAGCGCCCAGGTTAGACCGGAATAAAAGGCAAAGACACTAGCCGTTTTACAAAGAGGAATATTAGCAACCTTCAAACTGTCTTAGAAAATGTAATCATTTTTATGCAGCATGCATTATGTTTTTCAAGTACTGTTAGTTTAAATTGGAACGTTTACATTAAATGTATTTTTATTGAGTTCAGATTTACTTTCATTTGACTGCTAGTGAAGCGAGAAATGTCTGTAATATGAATATATTACCTGTATGAACGCAGTTAAATGCTATATTAAGCCTATAAGCCAGCCTGGTAGACTTAAGTATTATTTAAATTAGGGGTGGGCAACTCCAGTACTCAAGGGCCACCAACAGGTCAGGTTGTAAGGATCTCTCTGATTCAGCACAGCTTGCTCAAAGACTGAGCCACTGATTGAGCCACCTGTGCTGAAGCAGGGATATCCTGAAAACCTGACCTGTTGGTGGACTTTGAGAAGTGGAGTTGCTTACCACTGATTTAAACTATACTTTTAATTAATGTCCCACTATTCCTTGACAGCTGTGTTTACTTTTCCTTCTAAATGTGTTCTATATGAATTCTAACTCTAAAATCGTACATTTTCATATAGTAAGTAGGAGGCACTCAATCACTTTCATGCAAAACATATTACAAACACAATATAAACTGTTCCAATTTAAAAAAATGAATTACTGTACAACACACAACAATTACAATGTTTACAAAAATGCAAAAGATGTAACATGTTGCATCTGTTTCCATTATATGAACAAAATATTGGTTTGAAAATGTAGAAATAGCAACAAAAAAAAAATCATCATATTTAAACAACATCCCACAATTTAACAAAAGCGTGTGTAATGATCGCACTGCCTAAATTGTGATTTCACATGTGGGCTGAAGAAGCCATTCATTGAGTAAAGGCCGAGACTCCAAGCTATGACTGAAGAAAGTCTAATTCAAACCCTGGGGTCAGCTCCTTGTGACCTTGAGTGACTCACTTTCTTCCCTGTGCCTCAGATATCAAGATTAGATTAAAAGACAGAGCAGGGCTCAGGATACCTGTAATATTCTATGCTGTTGCATCTGAGGAAGTTGCATGAAAGGATACTGCAGTGGATTTGGCCTTAAGGAGATACAGTTTGTCAACATTTCCATTTGGAGTGCAGGTCAACGTATGTGGCAATGAAAAGAAAATTAGTGTTTGACAGAATAGTATATATCAGTGATTCTCAACCTTTTTGCTCTTGCAAACCCCTATTCATAATGCTCAGTTGCTGAGGCACACAAACAGCCATTTACAGCCACAAAACAGAACAGATAGACACCTCAGGACAGTAACACTCACAAGCCTCATCTCCCTGTGCTCTCAGCGCTCTGTCCAAGCCGCTTCCTCACCATCACCCCTCAGGCACAGGCTGCTGACACCGCCTCCTGATTGGCTTCATTACCAGTAGCAGCCAATCAGCGTGGAGGAAACTGCCCAGCCCCCTAACTGCCCTGCTTTTCCCCCTGCTCTTGGAGAACAGCGAATCCCTCTGCACCCTTTTGATACTAAAACTGCTTCCTCCCACATAGTGACTATAGAGTTGACAGTTACACTCTGTTATTAGCCACCAATCATATACACACATTGGTTTTGGTGTCAATATTTTGATATGTACTAACTGTATGTCGCTAGTTACCCTGGTGCAACAAGCACAAGTGCAGTAGTATTTATTGGTACACTAGTATCATTTCTTACTGTTTGTTAGTTTGTCCAACATTATTTAATGTCATTATTACTTATTAAAGTTGGATTTTAAATTAATCATCATATCACATTACTAGGCGTGCTACAATAGGGGCCTCTTTTTCTTCCTTGTTCTCTTACAAGATTTAGTATATGTTTATTATTAGCACCGGCACCCAGTTTCCTCTAGTGACTGTTGCCGCAGTGGATTTCCTTACCTCTTCCCCCACCCTTACCTTTCCCTCTTTACAACCCTTTTGATACTCTCACGGCAGGCACTCCAGGCTGACCCCCGGTTGAGAAACACTGAGATATATACACCAATATCCCCGCACCCCTGTGCCAATTTTCTCCCATCTAGTCTCATATCCCTTTTCTCATAACTTACTTCAGGGGGTCTGTAGAAGTCACTCCCAATGTAATATTTAAATAAATACAATTTATCAGTTGAACAGCTTAGTTCAAGTAGTCTTTTTTTTATTTTTTATGCTGCAATAGCTGGATTCTGTTTCTGAATCAAAACTTTTCTTACGTTAAATATTTCCAATTTCAGATTGTAGAAACCCTATTGGATATATAAAATGGAAATCTGACCGGTATCAAACACTCCCGGCAACCGTCAGCGACCTTCTCATGTAGCGAAGAATTTGAAAGTTATATTCAATACCCTGGCTTTATGTCACTCAAGGTCCACAATGAGTGGGCAACAGAATTGTAATCAGATTCATCCTTTTCAGAAGGCTTTTACATTACCACTGGGTTACCTTTTTATGTATAATATGGAGAGTTAATTGTTGCTTAGCCTTTATGTTCTACCCGAGATGCAATCAAGAGAAAGGCAAATTATACATATTTTCAGTTTTGTGATCCACGAAGTGAAGCATATCATTAACATTAAGGAGGAAATTCACTGAGCAGTGTTAAGAAAGAGAATGCTACCTGTGCAAAATTGAAACATACTGTACATTCTACCCAAGTTAATTCTATATACACCATTATATGCAGCCATATCTCCAGAAAAACAAGTCATTCAATTATTTTTGGGTGGACTTTCTTTGAAGGAGTATGCACACTAACAATTGCACAAGATGTTCTGTTAACCGAGAAGCCAAAAATTCCATAAAATGTATATTTGAGTTCCTGCTATGCAGTGCTCTCCCACTGGAAGTATACAAACTTCCCAAGTACTTCTAGGAACTGATGGATGTAGAGTAAAGCAAAAACAATGGTTGCAACATTCCACCAACTTCAGCTGGATATGGAAAGAACCAGAGGCCAAATAATGTAATAAACAAAGCATTGTAACAAGACCACAAACAGCATTACTCCTGCCCATTCCTGTGCCTGCCACAGAAAGTGTTTCGATACAATACCCGATTTACATACATGTAGGTGTTAAATAGCATATTATATTCAACCATCAACTATAGTGCTGCTCAGTACATAGAACACAAATATTAATTTAGGTCATAACTTATCATTAGCATTCCTTTTTTTCATACAGTTTGGGGTAAAAAAAAACAACAAATGGTAAGGAATTAATAAATAACATTTATTTGTTCTCATTTTCTTGTGAAAAACAAGATAGTTAAAGTAAATGCGGTTGTCGATTACCACCACAATAAAAATGTTAAATGCTACTTGAAGAATGTCTCTAAAAATGTGTTATGTTTTGAATTATAATAGCAGTGGTTTCAAAAGCTAAATGACCAAAAGGCTGAGAATACCGCACTGCTAAAAAACCAAGACTCAAATGCACTATATGTCTTCAGGAAACACGATTAGGAAAAATATGCTATATAGGGAAATGGAATGACGGTAGCTAGGCAATAAGTTAATAAAACCAGGACAAATAAAGTTTAGAACGATAAACAAAATTGCCTGAGCTGATGAAGTAGGTGCGGACACATCTATCACATCCCTATAACCGGACAAAGGGATTATAACAAAACTAATAACTAGTTCTCTTTTTTTGTAACTTTAATTATATTTAATTAGGGAAAGAGGGGGGGCAAGAGGGGAGGGGAGAAGAGAGGAGGGGAGAAGAGGGGAGGGGAGAAGAGAGGAGGGGAGAAGAGAGGAAGGGAGAAGAGAGGAAGGGAGAAGAGAGGAAGGGAGAAGAGAGGTGGGGAAAGAGGTGGAGAAAGAGGGGGAGAAAGAGGGATGAGGATTAAAAGAAAAGGCAGAGTGAGAAAGGAGAGTGGGGGAGAGAGAGAAAGGGAGGCGGAGAGTGAAGGGTGTAGGGAAGATGCTGCGAGGAGAAGAGTATGTAGGGGATAAAATGGAAAGGAGGAGAGCATGTGGGATACAATCTGGTGAGGAGGGGAGCTTTGGTAAGCTTGGCAGGCCACAGAAACGTACCGTAGATTCCATTTTAAGTGTGCGGCCGCAAAGCTTAACAAAGCTTGTCAAGTGGCGTCCAGACAAAATAATTGCCCATCCTTGGATAAGACCTAATGGAGTTTCTGCTATTGCATGAAATCGCAAACCAAAGGAAATGTGCCATTTTGAGTCACGGAAAAAAGCTACAGCTGCATCATAGTTTGCAAGAGATTAGCCAAACATTAGGTCAATGAGCATTTCAAATTTTGTTTAATATGTTAAGTTCTAAGAAGAAGAAGAAAAGAAAAAAAACACTGCTACATTCGCTTAATGCCGAGACTAGAAACTGGAAACTGGAAACATATTGTATTGTCTGGTGAAATGTCACTGAAAGCTTGTGAAATGGCAAAAAAAAAAAAAAGAAGACATTTGAGACATTATTTCTGTGGCTTGGGAAAACGTGGCAGGGAATCGACTTTGGGGGGGGGGGGGGGGGGGGGGGAATGCGGGATGCAAACAGAGACCAAGCGCCATCCTGCGAAAATTGCAATGTCTGCTTAAAAAGAACAATATTCTGCATCTGTGCACATGATCTCATTATATTGAAGCTATATTGCTACTCCAGTTTGTGGAGACAAATAATATCGAGCATTACTATTACCTTTTTTGCCACCTTCGTCCATTTTCTCTCCTTCAGTAGATTCAGGCTGATTGGTATTACTTGTTATGAATCTGAAGGGCTTGTAAGAGGTAATCATCAGCCCATTTCCATCTGCTTCGATAGCTGCATAATGCGGAACAGACTTCCCATGAAGGTTCCTACGCTTAAGGATTTCATATTTGCCCTCTTCTGTGAAAACAAAATTAATACCTTCAACATAGATGCATTCAAATTGAACAAAACCAATTATATCCACATAGCTTTTAGTAAATTGCTCAATTACTACAGCTATGGGTGCTCAGAGTAAAACCCATTTCTGTCTTAAATTACAGCTATAGAAAGAGGCAGAGAAAAGCTCTACTACCAAATATAAATTAAAAAAAAACAATCCCTACCAAAATATAAATATTAAAGGCAGTGCACCCTGGAGCAAAGCATGATGAGATACAAAAAGAAGAAAGAGCAGAAGAAAAAGCAGGTTCCAGAAGACGGAACTTGCAGAAACTCCAAAACAGGGCACTCGGGGTTGGTGAAAAATGAACCTGCTTTTTCTTCTTTTTGTATCTTAAATTACAGCTAAACTGCAGTTTGCCCCCATCATTGCCATAGGTGACTACTGTGCAAGAGGTTAAAACATACAGTATGTGAAGGAAACGGAGCAAAAGTTCCAAGCTACAGTTTCTTTTTTTTATTTATTTAATTTATTTTTTCCCCTTTAATATGTGCATCAATACAATCCCCACAATAAGTAATTTTATTTTTTGTTTTTTTAAATTAAAAACACATGTAGGATATTGCTCAGACTGCAGGTTTAAGAACTGTTAACATTATGCTGGTTGTACTCTGCTACAGTTGACACAAGATCTCTTCAGCAAAGTATTGCTATGGTTTCCACTAATGTATATGTTCATACTTGTAAATCGCCCAAAATGACAATAAGAGGTATACGCTTTTTAGCGCACTACCTCTCATTTCTGTTGTATGGCAGAAGACTAATCAAACTGTTGTTTATTTACTAGATCACGCTGCGAATAAACTATTTACAGTAAGTATCAGCCCAGCCTGGTGCAATAACCACATAAGCAAAAACATACAGTACACATATAGCAGACATTACACCCGTTAACACCCAAAACAACGAGTTAAAAACATGTGGTACCTGCTTAGCCATTGTTTTCAATAGCACTATTGTCAAATAATGCACTATTGTTAATGCATTGCATTGCCAAGGGCAATAATGTATACTAAATCTGTATATTGTTCATTGGTACAGTTAGGATAGAGGAGATAGGCGTAACATTGTAACATGGTAGTTTAGGTTGGGAAAAAAAAATAATACATAATCGCCATCATTTTCTACATTCTATGTGGGTGAAAAATTCAAACTATAATTATAGGGATCTAAGCCCTGCAAAAAACAGTTTTATTTTATTTATAAAATATTGCGCCAGGAAAAAAATAGAGAGAGAATTCCTCTTTTTTTCCAGGTATGCCCTGCGCAAAAGTAAAGTTGACATTACAATTTACAGTTAAAAACCTGTTTATTAAGGGGAAACAGCCAAAGTCCTGAGAGAATTGAGGAAGGAAGCTGATTTGAGACACACCAAGAACCAGACACAAAATTAGTAATGGTGAGTAAAAAAGTGAGAAACCCTCCACTGTACAGTGTACAGCAAATACAAGTACCAGTTATCACGTCTCAGACAGGCCCACAATCTTGCATTTCCCCATTATCTCTTGGCATACAATGCTTCTATGTTGTGTCTGGATAATTTGCCAATTGTGTCCCACAAAGGAAGTAAAATTCCTTCCTGGCGCCTATAAATGGCAATCTATTCCTTCAGAAATGCAGTGCATTACTTTTTCTGCCTAGCCCTTTCTTAAAAGATGTCCAACTTTTTCTTAAACATTTCCCGTGTATGTGGCATCACCGTCTCCGAGGGCCAGGAGTTTCATCAATTCACGGTCGGTTACTAAAGATGCACACTGTGAAATTCAATTTCAACAAATGAGCCCATGTCTGTCCAGCTCTCGCGGTGAAATGTTCCCTCAGAAGTACCATATAATGAATCTGGAGATATTTTTATAAACAAAAATCAGTGTCAGCATTTGGTACCTGAATATCCCTCTCGTTCCGTGATTTTTCAAAACAAAGTTGTGTCCAATCTCGGTTTTTTTTTTTCCCCCAAATCTCTTAATCTCCCTGACTTTTTCCAACACATTTTTCTCCTTCTGTCTTTACTACAATGGATCTTGACACCCATTCAAAAGTAAAATATAAGATTTGCAACTCCCATATTCCTGTATAGCCCTTATTACTACTCGTGTGAAATGGTGCATCTCCTCACACCTATGGTAATTGCAGTTTTTCCTTTCCCTTACAACCCATCCACCTTAATTCCATGTATAATTATTAATGTACCTCAATCTGTGCATGTACTGCTCTCACTGTAACTCAATCTTCATTGTTTTTTTAGCTTGAGATCATATAAGATTTCTACAGTCAGACACAGACATTTTTTTTATATAAAAAGGATGATGTATTAAGTTTGACTTTTATATTTGTAGATTGGAATGTGTGTACCTAACGTACCTAGCCCAGTAGTGCTGGAATGTTCTGTAACATGTATCATAAAATATTACCAGTGATTTTCTAGAAATTAAATCATATTTTCAGTTGACAATAAGACATACAAATGTGTTTCACATACGGTAGGTACTTTTCTCAAATACTATACGAAAGAACCTCAATTCAAATACAATTAGACAACAGTAGATTAAACAAATGGTGAAAACGTGAAATTGGTGGGTTCTTCTCTCTTATTTTCCCCCCACATCCTTATTCTACCCGATTTGCAATGCATCATTCTGCACTTCCAGTTTCAGGTTCCGCCGGCTACATGCACAAAAACTGCACCAATATGGAGCAATTTCGGACTTTTGCATATGTTACAAGGAATAGAAATTTGTAACACCATAAACATCTATAAAGCAAAAGCAAAAAAAAAAATGGAATGCGAACATAACATGTTAATTAATAAAATCAATGCCTTGCAAAGGATAGATTCATACTTTGTCAATAGACATAGTTCACATCACACTTGTCACATACAGTATACGGATGTAGAGGGGGACATTGTTCCTCTGTTCTAATGCAGAATATCAGAGTTTCTACATGGTTCAATAGCGGTGTGGGAACATAATAGAACATACCCCAGCATAATGCACCCCAGTGAAGCATGCTACATCTGCATTACAAAGTAATTAATACATTAATCATTACATTCTGTACAGGTAACAAGTCATTACATTTCTTCCACGTTATCTAATCTTAATTCAGTGATTGAAACGTACAGTACTGTAGCTTGGGATCATTTTACTTCCATATTTTCTATTTCTTACACATACTTGTTGTTTTATTTTGGGCTGAATGCCTTGTGCAGATCATACGATAGACTCCATCTGATACAACTAAATTAATATGCAAGCTGAAAGCCGAAAGATGAATAGACCCTTTGTAACTAAAGATTCGAGCTTTAATGTCATTGTGCAAAAGATCTTGCCATGGGAATAAACAAAAGAACCTGCATAACAAAACTATTAAAATAGTATTGTGTATTACAATCACAAAGAAATGATACATTTTATAATTATGCCTGCTGGCAACACCAGGTAACATTTAATAGAATGCTCATCACAAATGTCCTTGCTGGTTTTAATTACAATACTAATCAACAAAACCCAACTGTTCTGGTCTCAAATAAAGATTTTTTTTTTTTTTGCGCCAATTAAAGAGTTTGGACAGGTTTTATATTAACTTTCACATTTTATGAAACTGTTAAAACAGTGATAGTGTATAAAATCACATGGCAGACTATTTGCATAGAGGTTTTAAATCACCTTTCCAAAAGCTATGCCCGAAATAATATATTGACCAGGTTTCACTTAGTTTGCTGAATACGAAAAAAAAATTTTTTTAAACACACCCACATACACTTTGTGTTTTCGTGAGAAAATGGACACGCAAACTTAAATTACATATATTTTATTAATTCAACATATGGTACATTTTGACCATGCTGCAAAGCTGCTTTTCCATGTCAGTGAAGTTCTGAGCTCCAGTTGATTCCCCCGACGTGGAGAAGCAGCTTCACGGAAAATTTAACAGAGGCTTGTACTGTATACACCACCAATAACTTTTGCTTGTTAAAAAGATTGTGTGCTTTAACATGTGTTTTAATTTGATGATCTTGATACTTTCCAAGAGTTCTAAAAGGTCATACTGTACACTTCATTTTTCACATGTGAGAGTTTACAAAGGATTACAGGTTACATTTTACATTTCAGCCCAATGGCAACTAAAATGACAAACTAGTTAAGATTAACACAACATGTTTCTGTAACAAACTGCTAACAACAGTCTCTTCAATATGAGATCCGATCTGAGCAAACTCTATAATTACACAGAATAAAGATGGTACCACGAAATCGAGGAGAGAAAAAATACACAGATCACAAACTTTGATTCAAATGAATACAGTACCATATATCCTAAGCTGTGTTATACCATAACATCTTCTGGCACGTGAAGAAACCCCAACCACCTCCTCAAAACCAAAAAACAAAAGACGCATGTCAGAGGGAGACGAGGGGGCAGAATGCACAAAAACAAGAAAACTAAGATAGTCTCTAAAAATATTTTTAATATAAGTAAAAAAACTCTTACTGAGTGCCAAAAAAAGAGTGATAAGTAAGGGTCTGACTTTTGCCCCAACTACGGGACCAAGCAAGTTTGGTCTCTATGTAGATGCTCACAAATTTATTAGGTCATTGACCCTTAAACGTTTTTTTCTAAATAAAGATGCTGTAACTAAAAATTGGATAGATGTTAATACTAATGATATTGACAAACAATCGATGCCAGAATCAACCAATAGGGAATGTGTTCATTCTAAATTCAAGCCCAAATCCAGCTTTTTCCCAAAATTTGCGAAGGGTAATCACCTGGAAGTTTTCTTTCAGTTAATTACAAAGGACTTAGAAACCTTATGTAGTAATAAAACACGGTGTCATACCAATTTAACAAAAGAAGAAAAATTAGCACTGGATGAACTCTCAGAGGATACAAACATTGTGATTAAGCCAGCAGACAAGGGGGGAGGGGTGGTGATCATGGATCATGACTATTATATGTCTGAAGCTAAAAACATTCTGGGTGATACAAAAACTTACCTTAAATTATCATCCAACCCCTCCACCTTGTATAAAAAAGAATTACAGACTCTCCTGGAGGATGGAAGAAGACGGGGAGTATTGGAAGAACATGAATTTCAATTCCTAAATGTGGAGGATCCAATATTCCCCGTCTTCTATTTCTTACCAAAGATACATAAAGATCTTACACATCCCCCAGGACGCCCAATAATTTCTGGGATTGGGTCATTAACGGCCAATCTATCTGAGTTCGTAGACAGTTACCTACAGGGAATTGTTAAAAAACAAAAATCCTATCTGAAAGACACAAGTGACGTCATCCTTATGTTGAGAGAGATCCAGTGGCAGGACACCTACATCTTAGTCACCACAGATGTCACGGCTCTATACACATCAATAAGACATGATGATGGTTGCAGAGCCGTTAGACACTTTTTAGAAAAAGAAGACAAATTCCCTGAAATACAAATTGACTTTCTTGTGGAGTGTATAAAGTTCATTTTAAGTAAAAATTTCTTTTGGTTCAGTGATGTCTATTATCTGCAACTCTGTGGGACCGCCATGGGGACCAAATTCGCGCCCAGTTATGCTAATCTTTTGATGGCCATGTGGGAGGACCAATATATATGGTCTTGGCCTGGACTGGACGCGAATTTGGTCACATGGCGGAGATATATAGACGACATTATATTCGTCTGGAAAGGCACCCTGGGAGATCTAAATATGTTTTTGGAATATCTGGATATGAATGAACTAAATTTGAAGTTCACATCCACTATTAGCAGCTCTACTGTCAACTTCCTAGATCTCACTATATATTCAGAAGGCGGGTTAATTAAAACCAAAAATTATTTTAAAAATGTAGATGCCAACAACTACATACTACAATCTAGTTGCCACCTTAATAAGTGGATAACTAATATCCCGTATGGACAGTACCGTAGGTTAAAACGTAACTGTACTGATAACCACATATTTGAAGAACAATCAGAAGTACTTTCTAGGAAGTTCGCAGAGAGACATTACAAAGAAGAAGTTGTTAGACAAGCATTGGCTAAAGCTAATGATACTACCAGGGAATCTATGCTTATCCCAACCCCTAAGAAACATATTGAGAACGATACTCTACAAGTACCCTTTATTACGCAGTATAATAAAGATGCTGGCAAAATTAACACTATTTTGAATGCACATTGGTCAGTTTTAAAAAACGACCCTATTCTGGGGGAGTATCTACCCGATAGAGTAAAGATGGTTTACAAAAGAGCAAGAAACATCAAAAGCTATCTATCCCCAAGCGCTCTAAAAAACACTGCAAAGAGATGCCCAACGTGGTTAGATCCCCCTAAAGGCTTTTATGAGTGTAAAATGTGCACTGCATGTCAGCATAGTTCTAAGGTGGTTCAAAGTTTTAAATCAAATATAACAGGTAAAATGTATAATATAAAACAACACCTAAACTGTCGATCAACCTTTGTAATTTACCTGGCAGAATGCGAATGTGGTCTACAATATATTGGGAAGACCACTCGCCCGCTTAGAACACGCATATTAGAGCATCTCAGTAATATAAAAAGGAAACTCACAACTCACAGTGTTTCCAATCATTTTTTAATAGCCCATAATTCTAACCCCGCCAGTTTTACTTTTAAGGCTATAGAACAGGTGATGCCTCACTGGAGAGGGGGTAATAGAGACTTATCTTTGATAAAAAGAGAATCCTTTTGGATGTATGAATTGAAAACCATTGCCCCATTAGGATTGAATCTTGATTTTGACATTAAACCTTTTTTGTAATCCTGTCATGTAATCCATTCTAATTTTGCTTTTATATCTCCCTATTAGAATGCCTCTTATACCTCAGCAATCTTGATGAACAATTAGTCAGTCAAATGTATTAGTATATTTCTTGTTGTGTTTATTAAATGTTTTTTATTATATATATATTTTTATTATATATATATATTTTTTAATATTGTTGCATGTATTAATAAATTTCTGCATTTTTGGAGTCACACATATGTCTTGATGTGTGACTATGAATTTAATTATACGTATTATCTCTTAATTGATATACCTATGTTATAGCCAGCACCCGATTATCTAATTAGTATAAACCAATGGGTCTGTAGCACAGCGTATATAAGTCCACCAGAACCAGTCAGCAAATCACTCCTGAAGAAACCGAATGCGGAGAAACGCGTAGAGTGACGCTGACCAGACCAGAGAGATTCCTAAGCGAGTGGAGCCCCTGCAGGCTGATGACGTCAGTTCCGGTTTCCGGATCCGGTGAGACGCACCGGTGACACGCACGCCGATACACAGGGGAGGCAGAGAGCACACGCTTCGTTTGCCGAGATCCAGATCGCAGGATCTAAATGCTTTTTTAAATCTACTACCATGTGAGTGTATCCCTTACCACTTACCTGCTTTTATAAATTGTCCTTCCAGTCTGCACTATGTCAGTTTCTTTTTATATATAAGGTCTCCAGAAGCTCCTGGTGTTAATCATCCCTGGTGGGCTGAGATTTAAAGATACCTTTTTGTGAACAGCACTCACTATATGTTTGTGAGTATTTTGCACACAGACCTTTATCAATATATTAACTCACGAATTATCACGTGTACTGCACCATCAGACTTTTTTTCTGTTTTCCATGGCTTGCGCTTCCCGATGACTTACACCACGTGAAGATACATACCATACAGCCAGTTCACTCTAAAAGGCCATAAGCAGGGTTACCACCTTCTGGTGAATGCTAGCACAGAAACTTTCTCCAATTCAATTTCAAGAAATGTAATCACATATTTATAGACGTTATATTAGTCGGGCATCCCCCTGCCTAATGTAATCCTAATCGCAGGGGGAATAAAAACTTTACTCAATCGGTATACAATATAAATGTGAATACAAATATGTAAAAATACTTGCATATTTAAAAAAAAAAATTAAAACAAACAACAAGGCATGACAAATATTATATATATATATTTTTTTAATAAATCAGTGTAGTAGTGTAACATAATACTTTATTCCCTCAGGCACTAGTGGAAAATAGAAAGAAGACAAGCGCACAACTTTCAAAGTATAGTAAATGTGTATAATGTGTTTTGATAAAAAGGTGAGTAATGCGCGTGCAACAAGATAGGTCTTTAAAGCTTCCTCACCCCTCTCCTCTCCCTCCCACCCCCTCAACAATGCCTACCTGGCTTTGGTGGAGGATGACCGCGGGAGAGGAGGTCTGCGGAGTGGAGCAGTAGCAGAGGATGGTGGTAGGAGATGACGGCGGCCCACAAGAACGGCACAGGGTGGCAGAGGAGTTGGACAGCGGAAGCCAACTTGAAGCGGGGCGGCAGAGGAGGACGACGGCCTAGGAGGAGTGCGCTGTTGCAGCGGCAGACACAGGAAGTCAGTGAGGACTTCCAGGTTAGACCGCTGAGCCGCCCTCCTCCCTGGCTGTGCACATCTGCTGATCTACTTTGCTACCGCGTTCAACTCCTCTGCCGACCGTGCACCGCTCCGACTGTCCTCCGTCCTCTTCTCTTGCCTCCAACCACATGTTGCGCACCCCTGGAGTAAATACTCAAAATATTTTTGCGAAAAAAAATATACAAAATCTTTTCCGCCCACAGATTTCAAATCTAAACCCATAGCCCGGAGATAAGTTACCGAAAACCGTAGTCTCCGGGTCAAAACAGGAGTGGTAGCAACCCTGGCCATAAGGCATCTTCCGGCGCAGTTACCATATGTGCCTTATGGGATAAACTTGCTTAGTAGATATAAGCTTCAGTGCAATTTAGTCATTCGCTTTTTTATTTTACCAGAAAATGTAATATAAATGCGTTAATTTTGCATGTGTACTGACTAATTGTGTATATTATAATTATAAGAACCACATATCGTCATTGTAGAGGTAAAACTCATTAAGTGCATTTTTGACAAAAACTCACTAAATGCACTTCCCGACTTGGAATTTCTTATTTGTTTTTTTTTTTTTTTTTTTCAAACATTTTTTTATTAGGCATTTTGGTTTACAGACATAGAAATACAATTACAGCCTAATACAATAGAGGTTTTAACAGTGTATAAGAGATTAAAAAAGAACTTTGCCAGAAGAGGCAAGACCTCAAGACCACTTAGTGGCCTAGCAAACTAGAGGCTGGAGAAAGAGAGGGGGGAAAAAGAGAGGTGGAAAGGAGGGGGTGGGGGGGAAGGGGAGGGGGAAGGGGGAAAGAAGGGGGTGGGGGGAGGGGTCACCCACGCCCCCAGCCGCCGGGCATCGTCTACCGGGATTCGGAGTTATCTTTTTGTGCGAGTATTGAGATTAGGTGGATTTTGAGTGTGGTTAATAATTTCTTGATATTTCTATTGAAAACATGCATTAAGTGCCTATTTAGTCATACTTCAGAGTTATCAAAACATAAAACTCATTAAATAGGATTTTGAAATAATGTCAAAAAGATCATTTAATTGCCTTTTCCACAGTACTCAAAGAATGTAGTAAATGACTTTTACCTCTGCGACGACGATATAATGCTAGACCAAGTACTAGCGCTAAAGGAAATCTCGTCAGAAGATTTATTTCATTCAGAACGCAGTAATGTTTGGGGAACAGATATATTAGCGCTTGTAAACAAAATACTGCTTAAGACGTTTATGACGCTATAAATGCTGAATAATGTCTGAAGTCGTAACCTACAAGCTAGCATGTGTGGAGTTATAGAAAGAGAACAGAAATGGCTTTGCAAGTGCATAGTTAACCTTATGTACAAGTTAAACGTACGTACGATCAGTAAAACAATTCTTAGCATGCTAAAATCACAACTTGAACTACACAATGGAAACGCCACATTTAGAATAGACACTAAGCAGTAGCTAGAACACTTTTCTTTTTGCTGGTGTGGCATCAAACCTTTATTAATCTTGAGGGGAAACCGTCTCAAAGAGCACTGGAGGAATATTACTGATAAAGATGGTGGGGAGACTTTCTGACTCAGTCGCATTAAAAGCAGAAGCAAAATTATTCAAGTGCTTGTCAGTACTCACATGTCTCTGCCTACTCTGAGGGCATGAATAATTATTAGAGCATGAAGAAAATAGAACTCACTGTGAAGCTTTTATCCTAAAAGCAAGAGAAACGCCCATTACAATTTTAGTTTAAACAGTGATGAGCATGGGACAGAATTGAGCATTTCTGCAAATGTAGAGGCAGCTGGCTTTGGTAAGTGACAGTGTCTGGGATGAAAAAGAGGGATGTGTTAAAGAAGACTCACAGATCTTCAGAGCTGAACGTGAGAGACAGCATTTAATAGCAGCTGATGGATCACCAAATGTTAGATTTATTTTTTTGCCATCTCCCTATTTCCTAATAATTAGATAGGAATTCCTATACATACATATATATACACACACATACTGTGTATAAATAAATAAATATATATATACACATATACTACTATATATGTTTTCACCATCCATGTACTGTATACAGTATGCCTTGTTGTGCTTTTCTTTATCTAATGAATTAATTTGCATTCACTTCTTTAGTTTGGGTCTTAACCATTTTCACTTATCTTTTCGTCCCTTTTTTTCAACTAATAATCCAATTAGCGTTTTTGGTATATTACCTGTAATGAATATGACAGGAGATATTGGGTATTTTAATCTATCTGGCACACAAGGTGTTAACATAGTTTACAAATTGCTTTAAAAATAAAAGAATTGTTTTTATGGCCTGCCAAGCCAGTGTAGTATAGGACTGAGGTTAATGTCGAGTCAACATCTGTTTGGCAAGAAATGGGATACAAATATGGTTTTCCTGACACCAGAATAAACAAGACTTCTTTAAATACACCTTGAAAAGCATTCTTTGGAGGGGTTCTACAGAGTGCTAAGGGGCTTGACTAGCCCTTCCGTTCAAAAGATATGAAATCTGTCATTCTGTGCCTAACCGCAATTTGTAAGAACAAATGCATATTTGTAACGGTTGCCACGGGACGAATCAAATGATATCAAACACTTGATGATTCAGAGATGCAAAAGACAGATATCCGTTTCTCCTGCAAAAATAAACAATAGGCTGTCAAATGTTAGATGCTGGCGTGTACTGTATGTTAAGTACACAGATGCAACAGTGAAGATGGTGTTAAGTGATTTACGACAGGGGTGGGCTTATGTTGTTTTCAATGGGAGAATAGTACATAAGTCTTACCAAGGTATTATGAAATCAGAATTCAACAGAGGTGTGTTTTGGGTTAAGACACATGAATTGAATCTTTCCTATGCCAGTGACCTACCTGGGAAGAACCTATCATATGTGGTAACATACAGGGATTTCTGCTTATGTTTATACTTTTATTTGAATACATTGTCTGCATTTATTGTAACAATCTATTTTTGTAATCTAAACACTGGATTTGTTAATATTAAAGCCAAACTTTAATAAGTAATACTTCGGGTTCGGATTGAACTGTTGCACGCTTTGTAGAGTACATTTTCTGACACATTTTGCTATAAAAGATTTCCGTGCGTTAAGTGCATAGTTTTTTTTTTAATAAACAGGGACCATTAGGTTCTGCAAATCATATTTGATATTTCTTTTCGTGATGGAAGCGTATTAGCGGTAGATATTATAAGAGTATGGGTAAATATTTACTCATTTGTAGTGCCCTGCGCAGGAGAAAAGTGGGGCAGCGAGTTGGCTGTGTGTACGAACCCTGGTTGCATATAAATCACATGCTCATAAAGATGATGTTCCTGACAGATTGTATATTGGGACAGATTGAGAGGAGATATTAGTCATATAAGTTTCCATGTGTGAATAAAAGTGACTCAGCTAGATAGCTGTGCGTATTAACCCTTGTCCCATATACAGGTCACGTGCTGACAGGTGTGTCATACGTGAAATTACCATGTATCCTTGAATATTTACAGGGTTATTTTTTTTACGCTATAGAGAGTAACATGAATTATTTAAAGTTTATAATAGATAGGGTAGATGGGGTAGATAGGATAGATAGGATAGGTCTTCCCTTAAACACCCTTATTATCATACAGACAACCTCATAAAATCTCAAGAAAATGATGGTGAGGAGTATACCTCCCAGGAATCTGGAGAACAAAATCAGAGGAAGGTTCACCTGTTCCTCCAGCAATGTCGTGTACTTCATAATGTGCATGAAATGCCCAGGGGGCTGCTACAACATAGGTGAGATGGGACAGGGGCTAAACAAGAGAATGAATCTGCATCGCCACAGCATCACACGCGGAACAAGAGACAGTCCTGTCGGCGAACATTTCTCTGACTGGCCATAAGATAAACGATCTGAAGGTGGCCATACTCGTAGGTAATCTTAGAACACCGAAAGAGAGACGGTTGCATGAATACAAATGTATGCAACTGTTCAGGACAGTTGGACTAAACCAAGAACAAAGTTTTATGAGTCACTACCACAACACAAGAGAACTCTCTTCCCATGAGTGCTAAAGGCCATGTCTATACATACTGTGCTTTATGTATGCACACACACTGTCTCCTACACATACAATTACTCTATGTAATTCCATCAATATATACAAATAGGGACCACATAGTATCTACAAACACTTTTAGTAATGCAACACCCTCTTACATTTCCACACCAAGCCACACAATTGATATACACTCCCACTCAACACAAACATTTTGTAAAGCGCTGTCTACACTGTGGGCTCTATTTATTTATATTTACACACACACACACACACACACACACACACACTCGTGCATCCCTCATATTCAGGGACCATTTAACACCTCAAGTCATAAATCGCATACTACACAGGGTGGAGGGATGGGCTCTGGTCACATTCCAAGATGCACTGTTTTTTAGTAAACCCCTTGCCTGCTTTATTCAATGAAACATCGCCGGAAGAAAGCTTGCACAAATAAAAGCATGTCGTTAGCCACAGAACGGTATTGTCTATTCATTTTTGAGAGATATATATACACATATACATATATACATGTATACACACACACACACACACCAGCACACACACACACAAACAGCTCGTGTAGAAGTATTCACCCACTAAAAATGTTCCCATTTTTTTGGCACCTGAGCATACTCCACGACGCTTTCAAATGAGACTTTACATGTACAGTTGCAGCAACGAGTATCCGAACACTTGCCTTTGAAAATCTGGGGCAATCTCCCAATAATGCTGCAACATTTCTGTGACATTTCTGCAAACAGACTAATGGCCCATCGGATTAACACAGCGGGGGTCCCTGGCAGTCTCATTCAGTTTGAAGGAGTATTCTTTGACAAAGGCCTTTGCCCGAAACGCGTCAGAGTTGTTTGGTCTGTCCTATTTTTGTGGATGTCTCTCTTAGTCACCTCCTAATAAATTTGATTTTTTACTCTTGGTGTGCCGTTTCTCCTGCTGTTTTGCCCTACCTGTGGTGCTCCACTTATCCCTCTCGTGAGGTTACTTTCTTTGCTGTCTACTATCAAGTTGGATGCACGCCCAGTGGAGCTTCTATTTCAACTAACATTGGATGTACACTCTGTGGAGCTTCTGTCTCAACAAACAGTCAGTTACCTTTGGAGTTCTATTGTGCCAGCTAGCTTTGTATCGCCTATATGCTCTAAGTAGTCTTATCTAAGTGTGGTGGTGAAAAGGTGCACATTACCTTGTGGTTGTGCTTCCCCAGTACTCCATAAATCCCACTCAATGATTTAAGCCTAAGGTTGAGGTGACTACTATAATATGAGCTACGGGCAATTAATACTATCAAATACTGTCCATGCTCTTAATATATGAGCAATGTGCACATGTCTATATCATTATACTCCAATGAATATTATGAATCGCTCACACTAAAGGACATTAAAGAAGATATTTGATGACATTCTCTACCTGTGAATTGTTTCTGTTGCACCGATAATTGGACTATATGTCTGTTTGTACATTCTTACGAGCTGACAGCGGTCACCCCAAACCTTTAATAAAAGGAATCACCAAGGGACTGTTCATCAGGCTTAAACACAATTGCTCTAGCCATGATGATTTTGTCTCACAGTCGAAAGAATTTTACAACAGATCCTTGGCTAGAGGTTACGAAAGGGCAGATCTCCATAGGCCATATGAAGAAGGGGCATTGATGGGAAGGTCCACCATGTTTCAGAGAAAGTCTCACATTAAGGGTTTCGCTCTCAAAGCAGCACTCTTTATTACACAATATAGTGCACAGGCAGAGCAAATCAAAAACATCATTAAACGTCATTGGAACGTTTTATCAGTGGACCCTGCTCTCAGATTTTCCAAGAGGGACCTGTGTTTAAGTGAGCTAAAACCATTGCTAATCATGTTTCTTCCAGTTTATTTGAGTCTAAGACCACCAGTAGTCCCTCTTTTACAAAAGTGTCTCATAGATGTTTGCATTGTAAAATTTGCAAATACATGAAGACAGGACCAGATTTTGCTTCCACAGTGACGGGTCTGCAGTTTGGAGCCAGAACGTTTATCAATTGCAATACACATTTTGTGGTCTATCTGCTGACTTGTCGCTGTGGTAAGCAGTATGTACTCTAGGGCGTACAACCAAAGCTCTACAAATTCGAATAATGGAGCATGTACGTCTCATTGTTAGGGGGGGGGGGGGGGACTTAACCCACCCAGTCTCCAATCATTTTTCATGTTGCAATCAAGTTAATCTAGATGCTTTTTATTTTTCAGGCATTGAGCACGTTCCACCATCTGTTAGAGGCGGAAACAGAACTAATGCTCTAGACCGCCGGGAGCTCTTCTGGATATTTACCATGAGGATACGGGTTCCTCATGGCCTCAACTCTGGATTGGGATCTTGGCCCTTTTTATGAGGACTAGAGTATGTTCCCTCATCCAAGCTCAATATATAATAAAAAAGATATATATTTTATGTGGTCCTTATGGACATACTGGGTTTAGTTTTTTTTTTTAGTTTCTCTTCACTTTCTTAAAATGTTTGAGATTGTATAAGTGGGAGGTCTAAGTCTACATATAGCCTAGACACATTCGGGGGCGCGCACACGCTTTGTGATGACACGGCTGAGTACCAGTAGTGACGGGAGGCAGTCTACAGGTATGTTTTGTAATTGGTTTATTCAGGTATGATTCTCCTATAAATACACTCCTGATCCTTTAATATGTATACCTTGATAAAGAGCTGAGGCTTGAAACGCGTTGGTAGCTGACCATTACCATGACCATTAAATAATCAATTTTTTATGGAATGCGCACTTTTCTAATTTTTTTTCAAATATTTGATGTCCATGAGTAGTGTTGTTATCTCCTCCTTCATTCATCTATCCATTGCAAATGGAGGCACACTGTGAACCTTGGGAACCAGGGACATCCACGTGGATGCAGCAACATTCAAGTGAGTCCACTTTTGGTTGAATTTGTCCCTAGCTTATTCTTATCATTGGACTATAGGTATGTAACGAGTGTAAACATTGGCTACGGTTTCTGGACTGTGTGTTTACATTTCCTTCACTATCATTAGTGTTAGGTAATGAACCGTATGCCACACCGAGTACCTGTCCTATACTTCAGCTATTCCTTTCAGAGGTTCGATACAGGAATACATCACCTTTTTTACTATTCTTATTGTGTCTGTACATAAAGAGGTCACTAGCACCACACATGCTAGCTATTTTATGGTTGGCCTTAGTAGAGTAAGAAGAAAAGATGAAGGCTTCACTGTGCTCAAAACCAGACACCTACTGTATTATATTGCATGAGGTACAGAAAATTGAAGAATTGGTGTAGTAAGCTTCATCATTAACAAGATATTGAAACAAAACAGTGGAGCATCATTCAATTGACAGAACAGGAAACGAGTGGCGGCGCACAGCCAGAAGGAACTCCACCAGGCAAAGTAATCGCAGTACAAAACTTCTATTTTATTGGCACATGAAGGTAAAAAAAAACACCAACGCGTTTCGCGCGGGAGGCACTTTATCAAAGAGACTATGGACCCTAATGGTCTTTCCCCTGCTTTAGTAGTGAAACCGCTTCCATCCCACCTCTCCGTCAGACCAATCACTCATCACGCTATTCCTTGCTCGTGGGTGTGGGGGACAGAAGCGGAACACTACCGTAATGCAGTGATCAGTGTGTACCGTATATACACATAAGGCAGCCACAGTGTAGCACAAATAGTGTTTAGCATAAGTAAACAAACAAGCAGGGGAAGCAGGAGAAAGGAGAAATAGGACAAATTTAGACTATACATAAACAGGTCTCATACAGTACGTTTAATAAAAAAAATCCTCGTTATAGTGCATATATCTATATAGGGCTAATAAAAACATATATAGTAAAAGATTGGAAAATTCATAATCAATCAGTTTAAATGCACATATTCTCTGAAAACACTCTCCAATGTTCGTCCTTAGATTCTGTAGACTAGTATAAAGAACTAAGAGGGAAAGTGGCACCATACGTCATGGAGAGGGAGGTACTTTGGGTATTTAGGTAATCGTGATGTTTGTATGTGTTACTCTTTGATAAAGCGTGGGGGACCACGTGAAACGCATAAGAGGTGCTCTCGATGTTTTTAATGTGCCAGTAATAAATATTTTGTACCGAGAAGAACTGCAGTCCGGTCTGAATATTTCCTTCTAAGGCAGCTGCACCGACTCTCACAACTCCTTTCCATGCCGAATCCATGCGGGTAGGAACACACCGACAGCGCCCGTACCTCCACAGTATTACGAGTGAGTAACCTTTCTGTAACATTGTAGTTCGCATCAAACAATCAAGTTACAAGCTTACCACCCCACCCCCATTGTAAGATATACCTGACATACAAGGCTATTGGGTGTGTATGAATAGTGGTTTATTTGCAAGGATTTAGGGCAATGATTTTGTGCATATCTACTGACACTGTGGAACATTGTTCGTTATGGGCTTATTAAGCTGTTTCAATTAGAAGGTCAAAAGGTTTCATGTGCTACACATTGCACACCTACATTCATGGACATTAATCTTGGGCAGCATCGCAAGGGGTGTATTCCCCTATTTTTTGTCAAAGATGATATCATCTTTGGCCCTTGTCGATCCATGTTGTGTTATCTGAGAGACCAATGTCATAAGCTACTGTACTGTATATCGGTAGGTACAGCAATGCATACACTTAATTATTTTTAAAAAGTATATTTTTTAGCAAGTTTTAAAACCCAAAAAGTACCCATTCAAATATTTTCAATGTTATAAAAGAGGAATTAAATATATAATTTCATACTGTAGCATAATTTTTACACTTTAAATACAATTCATTTTGAGCAAAACTGCCAATTTTATTTTTTTAGTTTGCACAATCTCATTGGAAATAAGTCAACACTATTCCATAATTGCTTATTAAAAATCCCAAGATATAAATATTTGATCTCTAAGTCACAAGAAATAGAACAAAAAAGCATAGCTGCATTATTACAGTACATATTGCATTTGCAAGCTGCTTCTTCATTTTGTTTCCTAGGAGATTTCTTCCAGTGTATATAAAGTTAGAAGTCGCCACATGTCTTTTCATAAATAAATGGTGTGTTGTATTGCAATCAATAAATCTATTGGAACTATTTATGGGAACTGGAGCGGACCCCAACATTTTCGCAAGTACAATGATGGTTGTTTATTCAAAGGTGATTGCTTGTTAAGGAGCGCCCTCTAGTGACCTAATGTTAAGGTACTGTACGGCAAAGATGCAAATCACTCTTTGCTACATACAGTACAGTGGACATTTTCACTGGTGTCTTGGCTCTTAAAAAAAAAAATGCAGCTTTTGATTTTGTATATTTGTATTATTTTTTTTTTTAAACAGTTGACAGGATTTATTTTTTTTTTTTTTCAAAGTTCGACCATTTTACTCAAAACAGGCCCAACGGCAAAAAAAAAAAAAAGAGTCCGAGTATGGGTCTCTCTTGGGTTTTGAATCAGATTGCACTAGTTTGATTCAGAGTTCAACTCAAACTTTCGATTTTTCAAACAATTCCACATGGTGTTCGAATTAAACTCCTGAATCCGCAAAGTTGGGATTTAGAACACACATTTACAGACGTCCGTGTGTTGGCCTGTGTGCTTATTTTTCTGTTCATTATATACATTTGTGACCCCCTTCTAGAGTACCTTGAATAAAATGTTGTAATTATGGTGCATGATCCTTTTTTTTTCATGTATTTTTGCAAGTTAGGCCCATAAAGAGAAGAGATGAGCCATTCTATATAAAAAAAAGAAAACAAAAGTGAAAACAAAACAAATCAAAGGCTCAATGGCCCAGTCTGTGTACAATACAGCATATATTGGGGCACATTTACTACAAATATAGGAAAACGCATGTAATAGTAACACAAATATCCTTCAACATAAAATAGGCACCCGTTTTTTGTTTCTTTTGAAGTATTATTGGCAAAACGCAGCAAATAGCTGAAATCACAAAACAATTAATTAGTGCTCATTATTCCATTAGTGCTGTAATAACATGTCTGGAGTTGATTAGATAATGAACACAGACTAAAATAACGAGTATTTGGCAACGATCAAGAAACAAATATCAACCCAATTAGTTTGCTTTACATGTTCCAAAATAAAAGTAAATAAATCCGATCACACACACACAGACACACACACACAGACACAGACACAGACACACACACACAGACACAGACACACACACAGACACACACACACACACAGACACACACACACACACACACGAAATGCGACTACAGGAGAGAACAAGGAAATGGGAGAAGACAAGAGACAGAGGGAGCACTCCAGCTGTAGAGCACTGAAGTGGGCAAAGTAATACGCATGTTAGAACCCACGGATTCATTAGCTTTGTCCAATCACGTCATACACCATTTGCACTCATTTTTTTTTTATGTACAGTATAGCACTTCCCCATATTCAAGTGTTTACTCTGAAAGTCTCATTACCTTCACTGTTTATCCTTGCAATTGAAACCCATTCCAAAGAGACATGGAATCCACTTCCTTTGATATCCAATTCATCTTTTTCAATAGACAGCAAAAGGACCTCGATAATATGCAGCTCAGCATGAGCAAAGGACACGCTGTGCACTACAGTAAACGGATTTCCGAGTTCCTGATTAAACATGATCTGCAACAAAACAAAAAAATTAAAAAGTGCAACATTAAGCTCCAAACCATATCATTTAGGATCAGCAATTACAAATATAGAAGAAAAAGGGAATAAATAAAAAAGGATCCTTTGGTTGCCAGCTCAGAAACAGTTTTTGGTTCAGAACAGTTTTAGAATTGTAGATGTACTTTAAGTCCAAATAATGATTTTGTACAACGTAGCGCTCAAGGTAGTTTGGTCAAATCAGTGCAATGTACACTGAAATAAAAAACAATAATAATAAAAAACAAAACAAAAGCCGCCCACGAAAAATGGGGCGAGTAAGAGGTCTATACAGATACCATTACACAGAATGCTCACCTAGTGTCGTCAGATATGTGCCAACGTACGTTTTGCATCATGTGATGCTTTTTGAAGGCGTAAAAGTATATGACATCACAGGATAAGGAGTCTGTGTAATGGTGTCCGTATTCTGTGCACCGCGTACTCACCCAGTTTATTCATTGACATCTTCCCTTTTTTTTAAATTGAAAACTTAGTAGCCGGACTCCTTAGCTAGCCCTTGTAACTATCGGAGCTTGCAGTCAGTCTCTGCTATATCATGCTGTCACTAAGTATCGACATTGCTACCCTTTCCCTCGTTTATAATAAAAATAGCAAATCTGCAATAAGAAGGGAACGTCGGCTAATACAGTCTGAACTTAGGTCTATCTACATGTATGTACTTGGAGAAAAGAAATCCCTTAGTGGTGCACTACTGCCGAAATAATGAGTTCTTTTCAGATGCTAAAACTTACATTTTATTTGGCATGGTTAAAAAAAATCACTGTATTTAAGAGCACATTTATCTGTTTGTTACGTATCCCGCTGTATTTATTTTAACCATGCCAAATAAAATGTAAGTTTTATCACCAGAAAATATTTCATTATTATTTTGGTAGCAGTGCACCACTAAGGGATTTCTCCAAGTACACACGTGTACATTTTTGTTATTCTATTAACATCTCAGGTAGCACACACTGCGTGCAGCACATTTCATGTTCAAGCGAGGTCTCCTTATATCTGTCCCCAATCTGAATACTAAATAGATTGCAAGCTGCTATCTTTATTTCCCCTTTTTTGAGTAGCTCAGTGATCCCAAAACAGGGTTCCGCGGCACCCGGGGGTTCCGTGAGAGGATCAAAAGGGTTCCGCGGGATTTCCCCCCATCTCCCAGGGTAGGGAGAAAGCAGGGCTGTTGCTAAGAGGCTGGGCAGTTTCCTAAATCTTGATTGGCTGCATTACCTAGCAGCAGCCAATCAGGAGGAGGTGTCAGGAGCCTGGTGTGGCTAAGCTGATGAGGAAGCAGCATGGGGGAGAGAGGTGAGGCTGTGTCTGTCCTGTGTGTATTTGTCCTGTCTTGTGGTGTGTGTGTGTTTATTTTCTGTGACTGTCTCTGCCCTGTGTCTCCTGTGACTCTGCCCTCCCCTATGTCTCCTGTGACTCTGCCCTCCCCTATGTCGTCCTGGTACCTGCCCCTCCCTATGTCTCTGTGACGGCTGCCCTCCTTCTGTCTGTCCCTCGCCCTATTTCCTGGACTCTGGCCCTCCCCTATGTCTCCCGTGACTCTGCTCCTCCCTCCCTCTATTCTCTCCTGGTGACTAGTCTCCTGGCCGTCTCTGCCCTGTGTGTCTCCTGTGCTCTCTGTCTGCCCTCCCCTATGTCCCTGTGCTGTCTCTGCCCTGTGTCTCCTGGGACTTGCTGCGTCCCGGCGCCCTATGTCTCCTTGCACTGTCCTGTCCTGTAGTCTTCCTGTTCCTGATGCTATCCTGTTGTGGGGGTGCCTCAGTAACGGAGGCACTGTGATTAGGGGTGCCTCAGTAACGGAGCACTGTGATTAGGGTGCCTCAGTAACGGAGCACTGTGATTAGGGTTGCCTCAGTAACGGAGCACTGTGATTAAGGGGGCCTCAGTAACGAGCACTGTGATTAGAGGTTGCCTCAGTAATGGAGCACTGTGATAGGGGTGCCTCATTAACAGAGGCATTGTGATTAGAGGTGCCTAACAACGGTAGCACTGTGATAGGGTGCCTCAGTAACGGAGCTACGTGATTGGGGTGCCTCATAACGGAGGCACTTATTAGGTGCTAGTACGACCACTGTGATTAGGGTGCCTCAGTAACGTAGCACTGTGATTAGGTGTGCCTCAGTAACAGAGCACTGTGATTGGGGGCTCAGTAACGGAGCACTGTGATTAGGGTGGCCTCAGTAACGGAGCAGCTGTGATTAGGGGTGCCTCAGTAACGACAGCACTGTGATTAGGGGTGCCTCAGTACCGAGCACTGTGATTAGGGGTGCCTCAGTAACGGAGCACTGTGATTAGTGTGCCTCAGTAACGGCAGCACTGTGATTAGGGGTGCCTCAGTACGGAGCCCTGTGATTAGGGTGCTCAGTACTACAGCACTGTGATTAGGGGTGCCTCATTAACGGAGCACGGTGATTAGGGTGGCCTCATAACGGAGCACTGTGATTAGGGGTGTGGCCTCAGGTAACGGAGTCACTGTGATTAGGTGCCTCAGTAAGGCAGCACTGTGATTAGGGGTGCCTCAGTAACGGAGCACTGTGATTAAGGGTGCCTCAGTAGCATCACTTGTGATTAGGGGTGCCTCAGTAAGGGAGCACTGTGATTAGGGTGCCGTCAGTAAGAGTCACTGTGATTAGGGGTGCCTCTTAACGGAGCACTGTGAAGGGTGCCTCAGTAGGAGTAGCACTGTATTAGGGGTGCCTCAGTAACGGAGCATCGTGATTAGGGTGCCTCAGTAACGAGCACTGTGATTAGGGGGTCCTCCGTAACGCAGCACTGTGATTAGGGGTGCCTCATAACGGAGCACTGTGATTAGGGTGCCTCATAACGGAGCACTGTGATTAGGCCTCGTAACAAGATGTAGTTGGTGGGTGCCGTCAGTAACGAGCATGTGATTAGGGGTGCCTCAGTAACAGACATTGTGATAGGTGCCCGTAACGAGCACTGTGATTAGGGGTGCTCAGTAAACGGAGCACTGTGATTAGGTAGAGTGCCTCAGTAACGGAGCACTGTGATTATGGGGTGCCTCAGTACAGAGCACTGTGATTTGGCCTCAGAAGGGTGACTTGTAGTGGTGCATCAGTAAGGGAGCATGTGATTAGGGGTGCCTCATAACGAGCACTGTGATTAGGGGTTCCTCAGTAACGGAGCACTGTGATTATGGGTGTCCTGCAGTAGTACACTATGATTAGGGGTGCCTACGGAGCACAGTGATTAGGGGTGCCTCAGTACGGAGCACTGTGTTAGGGGACCGTCAGTAACTGAGCACTGTGATAGGGTGCCATCAGTAAGGTAGCACAATGATTAGGTATGGTGCCTCAGTAACGGAGCCACTGTGATTAGGGTTGCCTCAGTAACAGCACGCACTGTGATTAGGGGTGGCCTCAGTAACGGAGCACTGTGATTAGGGGCGCCTCAGTAACTGAACATTTAAGGGTGCCTGATCGTAGCACCATGATTAGGGGTGCCTCATAAGATGATCACTGTGATTAGGGGTGCCTCAGTAACAGAGCACGTGATTAGGGGTGCCTCAGTAAACGGAACACTGTGTTAGGGGTGCTCAGTAACGGAGTACCTGTGATTAGGGGTCCTACAGGTTAAACCGGAGCACTGTGATTAGGGGTGCCTCATTAACGGTAGCACTGTGATTAGGGGTGCCTTAGTAACGTAGCACTGTGTTATGGGGGCCCAGTAACGGAACACTGTGATTAGGGGTGCCTCAGTAAAGTAGCACTGTGAGTAGGTGTCCTCAGTAACGTAGCACTGTGATAGGTTGCCTCAGTAACAAAGCTGGCGATTAGGGGTGCCTCAGCAATACAGCACTGTGATTAGGGTGTGCCTCAGTAACTGAGCACTGTGATTGAGTGGTGCCTCAGTAAGGGAGCATTGTTTTAGGGGTCCTCCTAACGGAGCACTGTGATTAGGGGTGCCTCCTAACGTGCACTGTGATTAGGGTGCTCAGTAACGGGAGCACTATGATTAGATTAGGGGTGCCTCAGTAACGGGATCACTATGATTAGGGGTGCCTCGTAACGTAGCACTGTGATTAGGGGTGCCTAGTACGGTACACTTGTGATTAGGGTGGCCTCAGTAACAGAGCACTGGATTAGGGGTGCCTCAGTAAGGGAGCAGTGTGATTAGGGGTGCCAACGAGAGCATTGTGATTAGGGGTGCCTCAGTAACGGAGCACTGTGATAAGGGTGCCTCAGTACTGAGCACTAATTATTAGGGTGCCTCAGTAACGGAGCATTGTGATACGGGGTGCCTCAGTAACGGAGCACTAGGATTAGGGGTTTGCATCAGCAAAAACAGCCGAGGGGTAGCCTCATAAATGGGCACATAGTAGGGGTGCTTCAGCACACGAGCACGTGATTAGGGGTTGCCAGTAAGCGAACTGTGATTAGGGGGGGGTGCTCAGTAACGAGCACTATGATTAGGAGGGGTGTCTTCATTAACGGAGCACTGTGATAGGGGTCCTCAGTAAGCATGTGATTAGGGGTGTGCATCATATAACGGAGCACTATGATTAGGGTGCTTCAGTAACGGAGCACTTTGATTAGGGGTTCGTTCAGTAACGGAGCACTGTGATTATAGGGGTGCCCTGAAAGAGAAAAAAGGTGTGAAGACAACTGAGCCAAGTACTAACTAGCCTCTATCTATTAAAAACAATATATAGTGCAACGCTATACTATATATAGCTGTGCATTGCTACAAGCCACCTTATACGAAATTTACATATACACACACCAATAGCTCAGATGCTCAAAGGCTACATCAGACTGTAATACTTAGAGCAAGCAGAACATGTGACTGTTCGTTTTTGTGCTGTTTGTTTGTTTAAAATCAGTTCTGTATAATTCATGGGACCTGTTGTTTCTGTTTTTATGTGAACTTCTTAATTTCCATTCCTTCAAATGGAGTTTTAAAAACTCTTTTGATACCCAGATTGCCCCTTCCTCAGCAGTTTTAGCCCCACTTCCCCTCAGTCAGTTTTACGCCCACTTCCTCAGCAGGTTTTTTAGAAGAAGAACCCCACTCTCCTCGCAGGTTCTGTTAGACCCACTTCACTCAGTCCGGTTTTAGCCCCTACTCGCCTCAGCAGCGTTTTTAGTAGCCCACTAGCCGTCCTCACGCATTGTGCTTGTAGCCACGTCCTCAGTCCATCATGATGTGCACGGCGGACACAGGCGTCTCCAACTGTCTTGAAAACAATGACAAACAAAACAAATTGAATAGAATACTGGTTACCCATTGTGATTTCACGACTCCTCCGGCTGTACACTGTCAATATGACAGAAAACGTTACCCTCAAGTTATATAAGGATTACCACTGAGCTGAAAGACGCCAATTATGTTGGGCGACACCGTTGTAGGACGAGACGAGTGGAGCGGTAATATGTATATCTGAAACATACTCAAATGGAACATATATAGAGTTCTCCTCAGCTCAGACCTGATGTCATCACAATCTCCTCTTGAAGACCGGAGGGGAGTGGATGATTGTGACTAGCTTGGTCTGAGCATAGAGAACACCACCGCAAGCACTGCTCCGGTTTTGCCGATCGGGAAAGACCGCTATAGGGAGCAGCACGTGGCCGGTATAGGCTTCATCTCCCACATAGGGTGCGAGACTCACCGTTTGCTACATTGTGTGCTATATCCGTGCTTGTGTGTCACTTTTTATTCATACTCACTCATTATCTGCACAATGGAAGTGGCGGAGCTTTTGGGTCGGAAGCTCTTTTAACCGGCCAACTCTATTAATTGGCGTACAGTCTTGCGCCATGGTCTCCCTCTCCTGTTTTAATAGCAAAACCCACCAAGCCCATCACTCCAAGCTGTCATCTTGAGCCGTCGGACACGCTTACCGCTGCGGGCATGTGAGCGCGCGTGAGGGCTCAGGGGAAAGCGGTTGCATACCCGCAATCGCTCTCAGCAGGCTCCAGGGGGCGGGTGGCGGCGTCACTAAGGCCCTAGTCCGGCGGCTGGGCCCTGGACCTCACCCGTGAGTCTGGTTCGCCCTCAATGTCTGGGGCAGACACCGCTCATCACGTGACCGGCCTGTCTCCGCTCGGCAAACGAGGGTGCGGAATTGTTTACAATGTCGTCCCTACAACCTCTGCGGCCTTCGGAGGTCAGGCGAGCCCCACTAAGCCGCTCTAATTGCGGCTGTAGGGGCTCAGTGCTGAGGGAGCGTTGATGCTGCGCGAGCAGCACAAGCTGCTGTCATCTCCTTCACGCGCCAGCCAACCAAACATGGCCAAGGCCTTACATCAAACGGATCTATATGTAACACACACCTAAAACGTTATTACTTTAGTAGTGACATGCCTGTTCATAACCTTCATCTTATGTGAGTAATTCACTGTTTAGAAGACTTGGAAAAGTTAATTTCTTCTATCGGTCATTGAGAGCCGCTGCAGTACTACACTCTTTAAAGTTTACCACATTATTACTATTTTTTACATATGTAACGTTCCCGCTCCCCCATCCTCGTCCTACAGCTCCATATTTTGATCAAGAAAAAAGAAGACTCTTCTCTAATGCAAGGGTTGATAACGTGGGACACTTTTGATGATGTTGTATCACTTTAATGTGAGCCAAGTCCCCTCGTCCCCCGGTATAATTGGTATTCTCCCCTTTCCTTACCATCCCTCCTACATAGGGGTGGATGCGGGAGGCGCTTGGGCTGTTTGCAAGGGTCCGAGCGATCGCCAAGGCCCAGCGGACTGCCTCTGCGAGGGCCGCCGTCGATTTGGTTGCGTCAGCGTGCATCTCGTGGGGTCCGCCATACATCGCAGAGAGATTTGCGGACAGCCATTTCCCAGGTAACTGAACATGTTTTCATCATATTAGAACGAGGGTTTCTATTGTAGTTGTATGTCTTGTTATTTATATAGGGCGACTCAAAAGTGGTGCTCAGTGCGTGTCACGAAAATATACGTACAGGGAATTAAAAATCAATCAAGCCACTAAGAGGCAAAATTCAGACATAGGAAAGGAAATCAGCCTGCCAGCTCGAAGTAGACTTACAATCTAAGAGGTATGATGGGGAGTGGGCACTTCACAGAGCCGCAGGTGGAGGGAATAGTGATGTCATAGCAGTGCTTTGGCCACAATTGGTGGTAGGAGTGGCTGAGTGTGGGACAGTACACAATGATGCACGGCACAGTGTTATGCTTAACTGTGGGGTGAAGTTTCTAAAAGGTTACGTCAGTATGTATAATCAGAAATGGTTAAAGCATGTTTACAGGGGAAGAGGTGGCATGGAGGCATGGGTGAGAGCAGCGTGTGTTAATCCGTCTCGGTTCAGCGCTTAGGGAGATCCCGCAGCACATGTAAGGAGTCGAGTAGTACGGTGTGGAATGACGGATTTGTTGGGGTGTGGTTTTGTTTTGAGCACAGTGTTGGAGAGGTTAAAAGAATTGACGTTGGGTAGCAGGAGAGAGTTGTAATACGGAGCAGGAGCCAGAGACAGTGAGACAGAGCTCACAAAGGATTGAGGAAACAGTAAACAGAAAAATCATAGGAGGGGCCAGTGAGATCGCAGTGGAGAGAGTCCAGGTATTTGGAGGAATAGGAAGGTTTCAAATAATCACAATCCCAGTTTTCATGTTGCAGGCTGTTCGACTTTGCAAAGTGTGACAGAAATCTGCATTTGCATCTGGGCATAGTGAGTGAACAGGGGCAGGAACAGCAGATTGTAATTAATGTTCATACTGAAGCTCGAGCACAACAGTATTACGTACAACTTATTATTTAGCTTATACCAAGAAGCTGTCAAAAGTTACATGTCCTACTCTGACCAGGGGACACACAGCAGGAAAGCAAACCCGACCGTCCCACCTTTCATCTCAGAGCGTCATCCCCGCTTGCCATTGTTCTAATGAGATACAATGTTCCTGTTCCATCTGACAAGGTGAACCCATGTAGAAGAAGTGAAATGCAGGAGGCACACAAGCCGATTTATCACAAGGCACTCACATCCCTCGGTAGCCTGAAAACCTCCCTAGGTTTTTCCCAAGCACATCCTTCATTTATATATTAAAGAAAAAGAAAGGGAGGACTTTATAGTTTCAATTATCATTTTTAATGTTAGTATAACTATGTGTACAACAACAAACTACTTTTTTTTTCAAATATAAAACATTGCATCCAAAAACTAAAACGATTTGAATTGAAATGGTTTAACTGTTCATGGCGTATTATGACCAGCACAGGGTCCTCAGAACCCAGAATATATTATGATATAATATATTGACATTTGAAATAATGGGTCCCAAATTAAAGCACAGTTGAGCCAAATTGTTCAGCAGTAACATTTCAGTAATGATGATACAAAAGGTCTCTGAATTGACTAATGTATAGGCTTTTTTTTTTGCCTCTACAGATATATCTATATACACACACACATAGATTATAATAATATATATATATATATATATATATATTATTATTATATACTATATATGATCAGTAGATAGGATCTATAGATCGTAGATAGCTTGATGATAGATAGATGATAGATAGATGATAGATAGATATACTCAATACTTTATCAGCTCATGTAAAACAAACTTCTCTCTGCAGAATTTGCATGCATAATATAGTACCCCAGCAATAGACCTCCTGCCATTGTTTTTCCTGTAGGTGAGCACGCAATTGGTCGTGGCAAAATACTTTGGACTTCAACTTTTAACATTACTGTGTTTTTCTAATGTTCCATATTTATATTGAAAAAAAACAGTAATTTTTTGCATGTTAGTGACTGGTGCGTTGTAGAATGTGTGCACGTGTGCGCAAGTGTTGATGTGTGTGCAATGTGTAATGAGTGTGTGAATTTGTACGAGTGAAGGAAAATAACTCTGGCACATAGGATTCGGTGTAAATGACAAACTATATGTGAGAAGTTTATAGTAAGAATCAATCGTCTCAAAAAAAAAAATAACATCAATTGTTTAACAATCATACATATTTATTAAAACCTTTTGGTAAAAGAACTGTAATTATGTTCTACTTGACCCCAATATAGACATGTTACAGAATACACATTAAAAAAAAAATATATATTAACGCGTGGCCAAAAAACCGAGCTGAACGGTCGCTTGTGTCCGGCTCACTCCCGAATCAAAATAATCTAAGGCAAAAAAAACGCCTAATAAAGCGCTTTTTCCAGCTCCTATAGTAGGAGAAACAAGGACTTACACCTGCTGTGTTTGTAGACCTGGACACTCCGGCAGACGACCGCGCTGCGCAAAAGACTAAGGCTAACGCTTTTAGTTGCTGTGCGACGCAACGGTCAGGCGTTAATGAGATGTTTCTAAGCACAAGGAAACACATCTGTGAGCAGCACAAAGGTACTTCTTCTTCCAATCTTGATGTCAGGGGAGGGTTTATTAAATCGCTCTACTATGTAGGGTGTTGGGACAAACCAATTGGAAGGAAGGTTAGGCCCGTTCTTATCTATACCGAAACTGCAGACGCGGCAACCGGCTCAATAACAAATTGCTGACAATGCAAGTTTACAACCTCACAGCGACGCATGCGCAGACACCGCTGCAGGGTGGCAGACAGGAGACCAGACACTAGACTTTGGTTTCAGAAGGCGTACGGCCGCATCACGTGAGCAGTTCACGCCTCCCTGTCTCTTCCGTTACCCTCCTGAGATGTATGATATTATATATATATATATTATATATATATATATATATCAACGTAAATATTCCTGTATATTCATCTGCATGTCTTAAGACAGGTCTGCAACCCTGTCTTTCACCATTATCACCCAGCACACAGCACTTCCCATGCGCAGGGATTAATGTGAGCTTGAGATAAAAGCATGTAATTTCCCAGAATCCCTTGCTGCAGTGGAAGTGCTGTGTGCTGGGTGATAATGGTGAAAGACAGGGGTGCAGACCTGTCTTAAGACATGCAAATGAATATACAGGAATATTTACAGTTGCTTTATGCTTTACTGTGGAGGGTTTTTGTCCCTTTTTTTACCCACCATAACATATATATATACATATACATATACATATATATATATATATAATCAAAGCCTGTGAGCAGCAGGAAAATACAGAGGATTGGAGGCACACACAGCAATAGTTGAATTGTTCAATAAACCGGATTACATTGCATAATACTGGTCAACTGTGGTCAAATAGTATATTCAACAATGCCTTCATTTTCATGCTCAATATGGCCATACAAGCAATTATAAAAACCATACAGTTGTTTTCACAAACTATAGCAGGGGCGGCCCGTCCATATAGCCAAACTTGGTGGTCGCCAAGGGCACCAAGTTAAGTGGGGCGCCAAATTCCGGGAACAAAATACAAATAAAATAACAAAGATGTCATTATTTCAATTCCTGTGCACGTACAGAGGGAATATGAATTATAATTCATTTCTCAACAATTCTGAGAATTTATTAATGTAAAACCTTTTATTTATGGCAAAAAAAATAAATACTGTAAATTGAGATATAGTCCATCTCAATGTTTTCTGCTAAATATTCGTCACGTCAAGAAAGGTGTAAAATATTAAAGTTATTAAAGGAATTTAGATATAAAGCCAGAAATTTGCAGCGCAAACAATCCTGGAGTGATAAGTGTATGTGTGATAATTAAAACAAAGCTTACACAGGGGAACCCCTCGGATCCAAATCAGCATGTGGTATAGAAATCAAATAGATCTAAATCTGCTAGGACTGTTAGAGAAAATGGGGAAAAAGAAAAAGCGAGAGAAAAAAAATTAGTGCGATACCGTCAAAAATAAAATATTGTATTGAAGAAAAATGGCAACTCACAAACAGATTAAATATAAGCCTCGAGATGATGTCTCTCAGGAGAGGTGTAGATTCCAAACTCTCCTGGCTTGTAATTGTGGAGGACGGTAAGAGTCCTTGGAAGTTGCTGACTTCAAGTCGAAGTTAGCAGCATTCTTCCAGTTGATGAAAACTCCCATACGATGCATTTGCAAAGGCAGTGACGGTCACCCCGGGCTGATTTTATTCTGTTCTGTGTGTCACTTGTCCTTGCAATATCTGTTCTTCTACAAATTCTGTTTGCTTAAAGTCACACTTTAAAAAAAAAAAAAAATTTAAAGGAAAAATATTAAAAGGGACATTTTTAGCAAAACTACAGAATGCTTGGTTAGTTTCAATATATTTCTGGTTGAAGCAGCAAATACTACTTTCCCCCTCTTTTTTTGTCTTTTCTTTTTTATATGTAAAGCATGTGACAATGTATAATTCTACATTTTTACCTAAGCCGGCAATCGTTTGGGGCTCCTGTTATAAATCTGTCAAAATCCGGATTGTGTGACTAACGAAATGGCCGCCTTCTAACTTTGTGCTGCAGTCTGTGAAATGCTGCAGCTGATATGCAACATTATATTACTAAGTGTAACACATTGTCTATTACTCTGAAAGCTGTAACAGTAGCCTGCTGTTTGGAACACAGCAACAAGATCTGTTTGTGATACTTTGTTGCCAAAAGGACAGAGCTAAAAAAGTTGTGTGCCAGAGCCGGTTTCAAAAAGAGTAAGTGGATATAACTTTCTAAATGGTTGCTGTAGCAACCAAAATGATGATCAGAACATTTAAAAAATAAAAAAATCATTAAAAATGGCATTATGCGTTAAAAAAAGAGCAGACAGTATTATCAAATACCACAGAACTCATTTTTTAAATATTACACCATTTACAATATCCTCAATGGAATAAAATTACGTTCATACCACCGTACCCAATTTAACATCCTGCCGTGTTTACTGCATGCAGTAAAAAAAACTTGTTTCTGTTAGTTCGTAATACACAAGGGAAATTACCTTTTTCAGCATGTTATGCTCTCCTATAAGCTATTTCACAAAGCAAATTCACATGGTTTCAGAGATGATTAAATATTAGTAAAACATGAAATGTCTATTTCCACTATACAGGCATACCCCGCATTAACGTACACAATGGGTCCAGAGCATGGATGTAAAGCGAAAATGTACTTAAAGTGAAGCACTACCTTTTTCCCCACTTGTCGATGCATGTACTGTACTGCAATCGTCATATACGGGCATAACTGATGTAAATAACGCATTTGTAACAGTCTCTATAATCTCCCCGCTTGCGCACTGCTTCGGTACAGGCGAGGACCAGGCACGCAACTGCTCAATGCGGACATACCCATGTAGAAATAACAAATCCAAAGAAATAGGGGGAGGGGCTATGAATGTTTGTGATGTCATATTACGGCATTACCTGATACATAACAAAACAAGTCACATTTGTAAGGTAACTTCAAAAAGAGTAGAAACATCTTTGTATAATTAAGGCACTAATGGTTTGGCATTCTGCCAGGCTAAAATGTAAAAGTTCTAGTCAAACATCCATCAAATGTTATTACAAGAATGAAAGCACCATTATTGGGTGGGGAGTTTGGCCTAAGTCGCTTGATGCATTAGGATAAGAAATGATGATGAATACTTTATTATACAGAAAAACGATGGCTATATTGTTCTGATCCCAACAGGGTGATTTAATATACTCCGAAGTGGCCAATTGCACCATAATGTATCGAAAGCCCAAAATCGACTGTAATAGTGTTTGGGCCAAACACAGTGTGATCAGCTGCTTTGGAGTGTATTGCATTACCCTTAAATATGGGGTAATATAATAATAGTGCAGGGGTTCTCAACTCCAGTCTGCAAGATCCCCCAACAGGCCAGGTTTTCAGGATATAAGAAAAAGACGAATGGCGCACAGCCAGAGAGCCAGGTGTAGGATAAAACTGCTATTCTTTATTCGTGCATGCAGGAAGACAGGTAACCCCCTTGGGGGACAAAAACAGGAACCTCCTACGCGTTTCGGACCTGGGGGTCCTTTATCAAGGAGTATGGGATGTGTTAGGATAAGGCCCCTTATATACCTGATTGATAATTGGTAAATTTAGAAAATCTGTGCGAAATCGCCACCGCCACCCAGTGCGCATGCGCGTGACGTCACCTGAGGCGCCGCACCACCAAGCCAAAGGATTGTGGGTAAGTACCGCCCCCTGTGCCTGTCCGCGCATGCTCACATCGGAGCGTGAGGCTGACAAGACTCCTCTAGTCAGTGTCTCCGCTCCTGCCAGTAGTGACGTCATCGCGGGTCTCCCATAGGCCGGTGCATGTCGCTGGCCCACCAATGAAAGTGGTGCACGGCCGACAATGCACCAATCGGAACGTGTCCCCTGCGCCCACACTAGAGGCAATCACGGAACATACAGGCTAGGATTAACCAAGGACAACTACAATTTTGTATATGACAGGGATAGGTTTTCAGGATATCCCTGCTTCTGTAATAGTGTGAATACCATTCACTATTTGTTAATAAATTGTGATTTGAATACGAGTAGCACAAATTCCACAAATTAACATTTCTTACAGAGATATACAGGGGCAAGAAAACGTTTGTGACCCCATTAGGATTTTCACATATTTCAAACCTAAAATGTTATTAGATCTTAACCCAAGTTTTAATAATAGATAAAGATAACCTGATCAAACAAATCACATAAAAACATGATATTTGTTCAACATTTATTTATCCACAATTGATTCAATATCCAATATCCATGTGTGAAAAAGTATGTGAACCTTTAGATTCACTACCTGGTGGCGCCCCCATGAGCAGCAATGATTTCAACTAAGCATTTCCTATAACTGCTGCTCAGTCTCTTACACCAGTTTGAGGAATTTTGTCCCATTTCTCCTTACAAAACAGCTTCAACTCAGCGACATTTGAGGGGTTCCTTGCATAGACAGCTTGCTTCAAGTCCTGCCATAACTTTTCAATGGGGTTTAGGTCTAGCCTTTGACTAGGCCATTGTAAAACATGGAATTTCTTCTTCTGCGGCCACGTTTGTAGATCTGCTTGTATATTTACTGTAAGATCATTGTTTTGCTGCATGACCCACTTTCGCTTTAGCTAGAAGACAGATGGCTGGACATTCTCCTCTAGAATCTTCTGATACAATGCAGAATTAATGGTTGTGTGCCAATAACAAGCCACCCAGGTCCTGAGGCAGCAAAGCAGCCCCAAACCATCACACTCCCACCACCATGCTTGACGGTTGGGATAAGGTTCTTCTGTTCGAACGCAGCGTTTGGTTTTCGCCAAACACAACATTTCTCATTGAGGCCAAACAGTTCCACCTTTGACACATCTGTCCAGAGAACACTGTTTCAGAAGTGTTGTGGATCATCTACTGTATCTGCTCTTTGACGAACTTCAGACAGGCAGCAATGTTCTTTTTAGAGAGCAGTGATTTCCTACTGGCTATCCATCCATGAACACCATTCTTGTTCAGTCTTTTTTTGATAGTTAAGTCATGAACACACAGTCAAGGCGAGTGTGGCCTGCAGATCCTTGGATGTTACCCTAGGGTTCTTTGTGACTTCCTTGATGATTTGCCGGTTTGTCCTTGGAAAGATTTTGGTAGGATGACCAATCCTGGGTAGAGCGACTGTAGTCTTGAACTGTATCCCTTTGTAGACCGACAGTGGATTGGTGAAGACCCAGATCCTTAGAAATGGTTTTGTAATGCTTTCTAGACTAATGAGGTCCTCATAAATTTATTTTGATCGTGTATGACATGTTTCCACACACCTGGATGATGAAAACCAAACTCAAAGTTTCTGATCTTTATATAGGGTACGGCCACCCAAACTCATCCCTCAATATCTACCTAAATATTTAAACACATGATTCTAATCATTCCCTTTAACTTACGTAGCTGATAAAACCAGGGTTACACTTATTTTTGCACATACCCCAATTCTTAATTTCTCATTGTTTGTCTAATTTATACATAATTTTGTTTCTAAAGACATGGACTTGGTTAATATTAGCCCTGTTGGGAATTTAATAGTAGACTGGTTTTGATCCAAGGTTATAATGGAAAAACTATGGCATTTCTGTAATTATCATTGGGGTTCACAAACCTTTTCTCGCCACTATGCATAAGGCCACATGACTGGAAAAAGAATAAGGAAACATGTTTTGGAACAAAGTATTGGTTAACAGCTTTAATAATGGATGTAAGAAAATTAACAATCATGGTTCAGTGACTTTTGACAGTGTACCCATTCCATTATTCTTCACTGTGTAGGCAATATCTACTTATCATAAAAGCACAACCAACACACAGGAAAACATAACTTTGAATAATGAACAAAAATCTATGCTTATTTACAATTGCACTATTACAAAAGTTTGGTAATGCTTCAAATAATTTTTTTTTTTAGTACCATTCCCCTTATGTTCTCTAAATTTGTTTGCTGATTATTTACCACTATTCCCACACTTTATGCCCGACTTCCCTTCCTCTCCCCAATCCTTGGATCGATCCAAAGCTCCCCTTTACCTTAGCTCTCAAGTCGATCTCCTATATGGGTTTTCCTAAACAGTGCCGGTTCTATTATCACATATGGCAAGTTGTAAAGTTTAACAGAAAGAAGATAGAATAAAAGCAACACATTTCAGAAACCATATGCCTTTAATCTTCTAAAACACTTCAGCCTTATACACATTCATCCATGTAGTGTAGGGGAAACGAAGCAAAGAAATGGATTTGCTCAAGGTACAGTACAATTGTTTTGCAAGGATGCATTGTATAGACTTGCCATTTAGAAAATCACAGACACGGTAGAATGCAATGTTCATGTTGTAAGAGAAAAACATCACTTAAAAGACCTACATTAGGAGAAAACCACAGTAGAAAGATCAATACGAGTATGAAAGAATGAGCTTAGTACACCAACCGAATGCTAAGGATGAATAGGTTTATCCTCTTAAAAACAAAGCAAACTAAAACCGTTGGTTAACAGGACGCTATAATTATTTCAGAATCTCTTTCCTACAGTCACCTAGTGCTATAATGTTAATGCTTTTTCTCCTCTTCCCCCTCACCTCCTCCCCAAAAAACAAACAAACATTGATAACAAGGTAAATGTAATGCAGTAAGAACATTGAATATTCCCTCTGATGCACACTGCTCATTTAGGGGGGGTTAGTTTTTTTTTGCAGTAAGCTTCCATACTGCATCAAACTGTGATTTCACAATTGTTTTCTTCTGATTTCTTACTGTGTCCTTAGATGGTTTGTTTACTCAATTAAACTTTATCCTCCCTCTCCACACAGCCTTGATTTTGCTTATCCTGCTGTGATGGCATTAAATTGCCAAGTTCTTGTTACTTTATGAAAGTTTCTTAAAAGTATTTCTTAATAGCTGCTTCCTTAACTCAAACTCAAAGAATGAACATAGTCCCTAGCGCACGAGGTGATCACGTTTTGGAAGTCCGAAACTCCCCCTGCATGCTAGCAGCTGATCGCGGATGCACTATGCTTAGAATTTGCTGCAGGAGTGAGTGTGCCGTCCATACAGCCAAGATATTGCTTGACATGCATATCAAATCGAAGGCTGAAATTAACAGATGATACCAGCCAGTCTTCTGAAGTGCCCAGCTATTGCTGTTTTGGATCAGGACTACCACCGTGTGATGTACCTTCTGAGAGATTGTCTCTTATATTTCCAATCCCCACCTCCTTGTTGGACTCTCATACATACCGATGCCAGGATTTTCCATCATTGTCACCCATTATGGAGTGGGTTAAGCCCCAGATGAGTACTCTCCTGAAAATGAAAGACTTTTCCCTTGGTCAGGACTGCACGAATATACTCAACCCCGGGAGAATTTGGCCATCGCCCTGAGTTCACGATGTCTCAGCAAATAGACACGCGAACGTTCGGAGAAATTAAGATTTCAGACACAAAAGCAGTTTGAGCTTATAGGGGTTCTGTATGTTTTACGTGACAGTATATATTATATTATATACTATATACAGCTGAACCCCGTTATAACGCGGTCCTCGGGGGCCACCCGATCAGACCGTGTTATTACTGGGGTCGCGCTAATTTAAAAAAAAATGCTGACGTGATCAGGGACTCCGCGCTGCCAAAGGGGGAGAGCTGAGATAACTCTCCCAGAGCCCAGCGTCGCAATGGCAGGCCGCCGGACTCCTCCCCCCCCCCCCATAGCACTTACCCTTACCCAGCATCTGCAGCAGTTGATCTGTGCAGAGAAGCTGCGAGGGGGAGGAGAGCTCACGGGATGTCAGCTGTTTGAGTTCCCGGCCAGGGATCAGCTCCCTTAAATCCTCCCCCACAGCAGCAGAGATACAGACATGGAGAGGGGGGAGGCTCTCCCTGAGCCCAGCGTCACAGGGGCAGGGGCAGCGGCAGGCCACCCCCCCCCCCCCCCCCCCCACAGCAGCGACAGCAGAATCCCATCCCCCCCCCCCCACAGCAGCGACCCATATCCCCCACCACAGCACACGAACAGCCGAACACACTCACTCACCCCCCCCCCCCCCCCCACCCAACACAGCATCAGCACCCCCCCCACACCCCACACATCATCACCTCCCCCACCCGCACCCAGCACACTTACCCAGCATCTGCAACAGTTGATCTGTGCAGAGAAGCTGCGAGGGGGGGAGAGCTCACGCAGCCTTTGCTGGGATGTCAGCTGTTTCTGAGTTCCTCGGCCAGGGATCAGCTCCCTTCAATCCTCCCCCACAGCAACAGAGATACAGGCAGGGAGAGGGGGGGGGCTCTCCCTGAGCCAAGTGTCGCAGCGGCAGGCCCCCCAGCAGCTCCACGATGCACCCAAATGTAGGCTGACACCAAAGGTAAGGGGGGGGGGGGCTATGTGTGTGGTGCGGTGTATGCTGGTGCTGCGAGTGTGTGTAGTGTGCTGTGAGTGTGTGTAGTGTGCTGTGAGTGTG